>JARKIC010003468.1:0-20178 GCA_029378375.1 Mycena olivaceomarginata | reverse complement strand
CCCGGATTCTTCGGAATTTGGTAGGAAATGATGCTCATCAGAATCCAATGATATTTCCTTCGGCATTTGAAGACAATATTACTGCCGTCATTTGAATAGTCGGATTACTGAAATTCTTTCGGTTTGCTCATCAAATTCCGGTGATCTTAGATACCCACCGGACTTACACACACCTCTTGGAATTCAGTAGGCATGGCATGTGACTCCATCACCTCACCACACAAGTCTTCCACGGCATTCGCCGTTTGCCCGCCATTTGGCATCTGAGGCCTGCCGCGCATGTCAATGATCCGATGAGCGCCTCACGAGCGCAGATGTCGGATGAAGTCTGTCCACCTGTATGCTTTTTCTGCTGACTTGAAGATATTAATAGCGAAGGTACTTGAGTAGCAGTCTGGGTGAATAAAGCCCCTCTTAATGGCTGGCCATCTCAGACACCAAACAAGTGACCCTTGTCTACGGTTTGCTGGTGAAGTAGGTGATGGATAATGACGCGCGCAGTGGATGTTAGGTGGGTGAGAGCGGGCAATACGTGATGTTCCAATCATTTTATTATTTTTTGTCTGCATGATGGCTCAGTTGGTATTCGGTCTTTTGTTGAGTTTTGCGAAGCCATTCGGCTGCACAAAGCCGTTGGCAATCGGGCCTTAAACAAGTCCAAGTGCTTCTCCTGCGCGCGCCCGCGCCCGTTGTGATACCGCAGCTGAAAAGCTATAAGATTTTACTTTTCCGTATATTTATACTCACTACGCCATAGCTGTAGTTGTTCCGTACATTTTCCGTACCGAGTATTTATACGCCCGTGTCTTGTACGCACCTCAGACGTTGTTTCACACAACTTAAAGTCTGAGGTGAGCTAACCATTGTAACCGTTATATTTATTGTACTCACGTACTTGTAGTTATATTCTTTTAGGTGAATACAGACGTTGTTTCACACAAATTACAGTCTGAGTTATATTCTTTTAGCAATCTAACTACAACATCTTTCATGTCTGTTTTTCATCGCCACGCGATCCCTAGTTCGAGTCTTGTAGCCCGCATTCCATTTTGTTCTGATTCTTTTTGTTTTGACGCGACAACAGCTGAACTGATCATCAAAAGCCCATCGAAATCCAATGGAACCTGCCCATTGGAATCCGATGGAACCTGCTCATTGGAATCCGATGATTCGCCAAATCATTGGAGGAGGAGGAGGTGTATTATACTGACGCGGTCCCACAACTGGAACAGTCAGTTTACTACATATGACATCGTAACTTTTTGTAGGCTAAGAGTTACGTATCAATACGTAGAACACACGCACTACCAAAGGGGGGCGGAAAACCTAAGCTACCAATAATATCCCCGGTCTGGCTCAGACAAAAGCAGGCAGGCTGCCGGTTATTAACCTCATGGGGAACCAGTTCCAATCCCTCGGAATCAAGTTTGAACTCCCCGGCAACCAGGATCGTCTCGGCAACTGTCGATTCAACAGTCCCTTTGGGCACGCATGCAAAGTAGTAACAAAAAAGAAGAAATAAAGTAAGAAAAAGAGAAGAAGAAAAAGAGCAGTGAAATGGCTGGCCCAAAGCTCTTTTCCACGCTTATGGGGGGGTGTATATTGCTGGGTTGATGACCAGCATTGGCTCACTATAGAAAATTTCGAAACTCTCATACGCCAATTTTCCCAGGAGTCCGACAATATCTTCCTTGACCAAAAGATCCTTGAAGAGTAGGCCGGGATCATCATAGAGTCCCCGTAGCTCTGGGTGTTCAGCAAACAATTTCTGGAAAAACACAGATCTGATTGCAACAACTGGGACATGCTTGCAGACGAACATCGCGTGAATTGCATCCTCAAGATAATCTTTGCAGAATCGGCAGAGGCGCCACCTTTTTGGTACTGGATCCTTATACCGTTCCGCCCACCGCATACGCTCCATTGCCAGTGCAATGACCAGATAGTATAGCATGTGTCAATGCAATCCTGTGTTTGCGGTTCCGAACGTGCAGATACGACCTGAATGCCATTACTTTGTGTGTCCATTTGCCATCAACCATTACCAACCGATCAGGCAGCAGGTCACGGGTTCGTGAATATGCGGTCAGCTCCACGTATATCATTGATTCCATTGAGTGTTTCACACCTTCCAACAACCCATCTATTGTCTTTGGCAGAATTGCAGAGTGCTCCTTCACATCCCAAAAAACTGGAATTGGGAGCTGTGACAACACTATGACAATGTCATTCACCCACAACATTTTGGACTCTCGTGCCAAATCCAGGGAGTCAAGTAGCCCGTTTTTAACCAGACGGTCCTCGCTTAGGTCGGCCAAATGTCTGAGATTCTTCAGCAGTAAGATGGCTCAGTGATACGAGATAGGCTCCAATCCAGTTTCTGAGAATAACACTGCAGTCACACTCCGTTCGGTAAGTCCCAACATGCGTCGCAGATAATGATGCTGAACTGCTTCCCGCTCAGTCCTCCGGGTTTTGACAATGTCTGGACATATATCTGCGGCCGATATGAGGTATGGATCAACACGAGCCATATAAAGGGTCCGAGCATCCCAGACTGACCGCCCGCCAACCATGCGGTTTACAGCTATACAGGTGTTGGCCATCTGCTCAGCTTTTCCCAGGTACACGCGGGTGATGCTCTGCATACATGTCCTTTGCATTGAGATCGTGCCAGATACCCACATACTGAAACATTGCCACCTCCTTCAAGACCTTCCCATCAAGGTAGAACTCCTGTGTAGTGCTCGGTTTAATCCCCACTGAACCCAGAGGCATTTGGTTGTTTGAATCTCACAACCAATATTTCCCATGTGAGTGCCGGTCCCATTTAACTTGGCCTGGAATCCATGGCCAGAGTTGGACATGATCATCAGGTCATCGGCATGCTCTAATTTGGGGACAGCCTTTTGGTTCAGAGTAACGTCTCCAGGTAAAGGGTACAATTTGAAGCTTGCGAGAAGCAGATTCCAGAATTCAGGTGAGCCAGAGTCCCCAGTTAATACTCCTAGGAACGAGAAGAAGCTCTCAGAGAGTTCGTTGTTGACCCGGACCATGTACTCTAACTTGTCGTACAGCAGCATGATCAAGTCAATCAAGTTCCCTGCAACCCCCATGGAGTTCAGTGTCAGAAATAGGACATTACGGTTCACTGCTGAAAATGCATTCTTGAGGTCAACCACCGCAACGTACATAATCTTCCCCTCTGCAGCGGCCCGATCAGACATCATGCGCAACAGCAAGGGGTTGTTATTAGTGCGATATGTAGCTCTGAATCCATTTTGGGTTTCTGGGATCAGGTTCGCCTCTGCGGCGTACTCCTTAACACGCCGATCAATGAGTAGCGTCAAGAATTTCAGGAGACAGCACTCCAGTACAACTAATTGGTAGCTGGCAGACTTCGTTGGGTCCTTCCTCCCTTTGAGAATTCCCCGCCACCAGTGCCGCCAACCATTTTGAGGGGAAAATCTTTTGTCGATCACAGCTTGTAGCAGACCCTGAAGCTTGTCATTCGGGATCTCCATGATATCGCCATACAAAAAGTCATCAATTCCCGATGCTGTTGAGAGGTGCTTCAGAATGTGGCGCTTTCCCCACTCTATATCCTCCTGAGTTAGTTTCCGTGAGAAACTTTTTCCGGGAGAAACATCCTCATTCATTCTTGGCATGGCTTCAAATAATTGTGCGTTAATTCGCAGCTGCTCCTGATTGAATGACGCGGGTGGCTCCTCTGGTTCATTCATTCGCATTTTGAACTCCTCTGTCAGCTCCCCCAGTGTCACCTGGATCGGCTTTGGGCAGGCATCAGTCCACCCTCTGAGAAGTCGCCAAAAAGCACCAGCATCCTTGCATTCAAAAAGCTTGTCCCTCAGTGATTTCTGGAGCTGCCGAACCTTCTCTCGGCCACGATGATCTTCGGGATCACCCTGCAGGATATCCTCCTCATCTGGTTGATTTCCCCACTTTGCCAGCTTGCCTCGGCCTTCTCGGGGAGCGCCGTTGATATCTTTGGGGTATCAATTGGCTCGCAAAAGCCGTCAGAATAACTCCAGGGGCACTCCTTAATTGGACTGTATTTTTCAGCTGCTGCAGAATTTTTCAATCCGGCCTGCGCCAACTTCCATACCGCATCGGCTCTCGCATTCTTTGCGCTGCGCTCAATTCGGACAAAACGGGTTGGTGCTCTTCATTTGGCCAACAAATAGACCAGATCCTTGAGAAGATCGCCGTTTGGGCATGCCCACCCGATTTGTGAGTTTTTACCAGCCCAGTAGCAAGCATGGCGGATGGTATACTCAGAGTTGGTGAATATCATCAGTGACTGATTTGGGTCTGCCGTTTTAACTGCTAACAGCGCCGCATAAATCACAGCTCTATTATTGGATGGTGACTCAGGACCTGGAACGGACAGCACACGGTTTGAGGTCGACATCTCCCCCCAGAAGACTGCCGCTACTCCCTTTGGATTTTCTGTCCCTGCCCCCTTGGACGAACCCTGAACATAAACTTGGACGAAGTTGGTTTGGACGAACACCTGACCATATAAGTGGCGCAGCATTTCTGCCGGGTTCTGCCGACTCTGCATTACCTCCTCACAAAATTTATCCATTTCTGGGTTCCCCTGGAGCTTCATCCAGTATTGAACAATCCATTTTAATTGTAAGGCTGACATGATCTGACCATGCCTCCTTAGGGTCTACTGGTAACGCTACGGATAGTGATTGTACCATAGGCACCAGCGTATCAGAAACGACAGCGTAGTCCACTGTCGCCTCCTTTTCGCCCGCCTTTTTAATCGAGGTGAATCTTCCTGGCGACACGTCCAAGGGTGTGCTGGGCCGAGAAGCCGAGACCTAGGGCAGGGAGGGTGGGTCGACCAGATGGCCGATAATAATAAAAAATGACCTCTTATAATTTTGCCCAAAACTCATCTAGAGGACATCCAATTAAGCTATAAAACACCTCCGTGCTCCCTCGAGCTTGTACAAAGCCCGAATCAAGTCTAAACGAAGCTGCATCACCCAGATCCGACCCTTTAGGAAGTGTTCCGTCATCGAGTTGGCACTGCTTGGCAGCGGCAACTAGCAAATCATCGCTATTTTTGACCAAAGACATGGCTCATTCCGAGGTGACACTAATCGAGCTGCGGAGGGTCAGCTGGGCAAGAGGCGTCGCAGAGGGTGAGGAGACGGTATCGCGTACATTGCCACTGGAAATGTTGTGCCAATATTATCGAACCATTTCCGGACATTCAAGTCGTCCAGAGCACAAGAGAACCCTTGAAGTTGACTTGGTACTAGTGATTTTGAGTTGCCGGAATAGTGTTATGGCTGAAAATGAGTGTTGAAGAGTCCCGTTCGTGCCGAACCAAGAAGCGGATCAAAAATTACCTTATTTGGACGTCACGTGGTAGGGTGGTTCAGAGCAAGGGGTTGCTAATAAAAAAAACGGCCCTAGGTATTTTTTTTCGTTTTAGAATCCCCTTGGACACGTCCTCTAACTGTGTCCCATTTATAATGACAAGTTGTGACCTTTTCCAGGCCGAGAGCATTCCGCGCCCTCTGGCGGAGACGGCGGCTTTCTGATCTACTGACAGTCGAGCCAGATCCCCTCCCGCCTTTTCCGATTGTGTCCGAGCATTGGCATCGAGTACCAGAATCATTGGTTTTGAGTCGCCTGCTGTTGCGCAAAGCGTAAGTGTCTCCTCAAGTTTATCCTCTGGAGATGTATCCGTAAAATGCTGCCAGCGAGATTTGTCTGGCAGAACATAAGCTCCCACAAGCCAACAAGTTCCCAGATCCAGCACCAGTATATCCGGCGAAAAGTACAGACTTTGTGGCATGTATATTGTTTCTGATGAATGCTGTTACCCCTCCACCATGGCGCTCCCATGGCCCTGTTACTTTGCGACACACTGAGAGAGCAAAGTATCCATGAGGCACTGCGAGACAGTCCTCATCGTCCGGTAAGAGGTGTGTTTCTTGTAAAATTACAATATCATTCACTTTCAAGATATTCTCAAAATCGGGGCTGTACAGCTTAACGCAAAGAAGGCCTTGTATATTCCAAGAAAGTATTGTTAAATCATTATATTACTTCGAGTATTTACAGTATCAGTGCGCAATCGACTGCCAGCCCGACCTAGTTTCCCGTGGGGTCGACGGCGGAGGACGAACCCGAAACCGGGGCGAGCCGCGCCGTAATAGCGCGGATGGGGGCAGGGAGCACCGCACTCGACCAAGTGGCAACGAACGCGTTCGCCTCAGCGGCGGTTCATTGGTAACCGCTATTATAGCGGCCCATTGGAATCCGACGGTCATCAAACTCATTGAATTCCGAAGACTTCCGGGATAGCCGTGTACTTCCCTGCCACCTCCTCCGCCTCCGGCACGCAGGCTGACGTAGACATGGACGACATCTACCGCCCCTTCACGACCGTGACGGTGTCCAACCTCCCCGCGCGCACGACCGGCAGGCGCATATTCGGGGCCCCCGTGTGGGCGGTCGAGGTGGATGAAGAAGGGTGTAGCGCTGGCTGTGAGAATCTGCTCTTTTTCGCGTTATCCCGGTTATATACTTGAGCATCGAGCGCTGACCTCACACACTCACACAGGACGTAACGTTCTTCCGCGCGCGAGTTCACGCTCCGCGGGCGGAAGGTGCGGGTGCAGCCGCGCGTCGGGGAGGCGCCTGTCTTTTCTCATACTCGACCGTGAAAGAGATCGAGACTACTACTTCGGTCTCCGTAGATGCAGCCGCAGATGCAGAAGATGCAAGTGCAGACGCGAACGTAGACGGAGATGAAGGTGCAAGCGCAGATGCAGACGAAAACGCGAACGTAGACGTCAAAGACACCTCCGCAGGCGAATGTGCAGACACAGACGCAGACGCCTCTGTAGCCGCTAAAGACGCACACGCCGTCGACGAGCACGCACAGTCTCGGAGTGGGACCGAGTACGCCCAACTGCAGGATCGAAACGAGCGGCCTCTACTGGACCACGAGCTCGCGCAGCCTCTACCGGACGACGCGCAGCCCCCCACACAGCGTGGACGACCACGAACAATACGCGCGCATCCTGCACCTGCGCGCGCACGATCCCGCGCTGGCGCAGCGCCTGACGCGCCTGCGGGGGCAGGTCGCACAGTACGGGGTGCTGGAGGGGGTGCAGGTGTGGCCGTGGGTGGATTTCGCTTTTTTGTTTTTGACTCTCTATTTCACTCCGTTGGCCGCTGCTGCGCTGCCTCGCCCCTGCCCTCGCCCTCCTCTCGCTCCTCCGCCTTTGTTGCGTTTCGTAGGCGTGCCCACGCACGCTCATCCTCCCCTGCCCCCTTCTCTGATTCGCTTCCCCTCCCCTCCGGTGTTCTCTCCCCTCCCCTCCCCGCTCCCCTTCCCCGCCTATCCCCACTCCATCCCCTACCCTGTCCTTCCTTGCCTGCCCCCACCCATCCGTTCATCCCTCCGCCTTTCTTTATCCCCTTCCTAACGCATTATCTCTATATATCGCTAACCTCTCTCTCTCTCCAGCTCCTCCTGCCGCGCCCCCCTCCGCCCGCGCCCTCCATGTCGCCTTCGCCCGCGCCCCCGGCGCGCGCTCATCGCCCTCGCGCGGCCCGAGTACGCGAGCAAATTCCGGATTGAGCTCGGGAGGGATGCGTGCGAAAGGGGGTGCCAAGACGGGATGAGGGGGAGGGAGAGGTGTGGGAGGGCGGGGAAGGGGAAGGGAAGAGGGTGGGGAGGAGGGGCGGGAGGGTGCCGCGGGGTGCGGTAGGTGGACGAAGGGCGGAAGCTGCGAGCGAGAGTGAGGTGGGGGAGAGCGAGGAGAGCGAGGAGAGCGAGGAGAGCGAGGAGAGCGAGGAGAGCGAGGAGAGCGAGGAGAGCGAGGGGGCGGAGGTGTGGGAGGAGGAATGCGAAGGAGCGGCTGAGGCTTGGGAGCAGGCGGCGCAGCGGTCGGCGGCGGCGGCGGCGGCGGCGGAGCATTCGGACGAGGGGAGAGTGGTGGGGGATGGGGCCGTACGAGACGAAGCGGGACAGCGAGATCCGGGTAACGCACGAGTTTTGGAAGGAGGGGAGATACCGGAGCCGTCGGTCGAGTGGGACCGGGAGAAGGCAACGCGTGTGTTTCAGGAGGAGTGGGAGGGGACGGAGCCCCGGGGGCGGGGGCCGGGACGAACATCAGCGGCGGAATGGGGCTGGGGAGAGAACATGTTGTACACCCCGGGGCGCGCGCGGGACGTGGCGAGCGGTTGGGCAAGGGGGAAAGGGCGTTCCTCGCGTCCTTGACACAGCGCAACAAGCGGCGCAGGCGGCGGCAGCGGCACAGGCTGCGTAAGGCTGCTGAGAACCCCGGTGACCTCCCGATCTCCGAGGCTCTGCTGATGGTGGCGCTTCGATGGCGAAATCAACCATAATTTGTGTTCTCCAGGTTACCTTGGTACTCTTTTGCATCTGCATCTACATCCTCCTGAACCGGCTCCGCAATTCGGGAAACACCATTCACTTGGTCACTGCCATCGCCCTCTTCACCCTTGCCACTGTTCAAGCTGTCAGTGATAAACCTCGTTCTCGGCGCGGCTGATATCGACGGCATCGATCTCTTTTACGACTAACTTGTCGATGCGACCATTGTGTGTTGGTTGTGTACGCCGTCAACAAGTGCGTGCTCATCCCTTCCAATCCTTCGCGCCGTTCTTAAATCGCTCCAGCTTTATCGCCGACGGCTTGGTCGTACGATTCCTTGTTCAATTTATTTCCGCTTTGACTTGGGGCTCAACCATCTTTGTCCAGATATACCGCTGCTATGTCGTGTGGAATAACAATATACTCGTCACAATCCTGCCCACACTGATGCTCATCGCCGCCACCGGTTAGTGCCCCTCCAATACTGTATCGTCGTCCTTACGCTATTCCCTACTCCAAGTGCCCGGCATAGTTGGACCTTTCGACTTCAATCTGACTGCCTACCCCTTCTTTGCGCTGTCCTTGGCCACAAATGTACTTGTAACCATCCTAACAGGCGAGTACTGCTTTTATTTGGGACATGTTACAGTCAGTTGTAACTGAATTCGCTGCAGCCGGGCGCATCTGGTGGATCTGCCGCCAGTCTCGCGGTGCGTACTCGAAAACGGCGGAGCAACGCCGATACGTATTCGCTGTGGCTATCTTTACGTGGCTCGTGTTCGCGACCTCGAAGAGCTCGCTCATGCTTGTCGTTAAACTGTTGCAGAATCGAATCTGGGATGCTATATTCCGCAGCCGTGCTAACTTACCTTATCGTCGTCTCCATCCCCTGTGTTTCGATACTCGAGGAGCCGATTTTCCAGGCACTCACACAGATCATGGTTTGCTGTTTATTCAACGCCGCCGGCAGGTCAGCACTCAATTCATACAGGGCATCGCACCCACGCTCATCATCGTCCGGGCTGGAATGAATCTGAAGGGTGAGGAAATGCCCATTAGCGACACCCAACGTCCTATCCTTGGCGCGCGGATTGTTCAACCTGATCTCAACAAGGACAAGTATGAAGAAACAGCAATCAATGGCACTACACCGCAACTGCCTCCGATTCTTTCGGCGCGGATATCTCAACCTGATCTCAACATGCCAGCCATTCCCCAATGTTGAGAAGGGGCCGCCGGATTACGGTTCGGGGAAGACGTGATCCTTCTGAAAAGGCAGTAAAAGATAGAATACGAATTGAACTAGTCAGATTCGAAGCACTTTGTACAATGTAAATATGTAAATTAACAATTCCAACGGCGATGTATTGCATCTACGGAAACAACTAGGAAATTTTGTGCCAAGTTCACGAGTTTGTAGGTAGTACAGAGATGAAACCAGAGTAGGGACAGTGATAAAATGCGGAAATAACCAGGTTGTGCCAAATTCAAGGATGCAGTACCGAGACAAAACCAAAGTAGAGACAGTGATAAAATAATTGCCAGTTCAGGAGACCGAGCCAGCATTATAGGAAGGCGGGGATGAACGTCCGCTGATCTGCGAAGGAACACTCCTCCTGCTCGATCGTTGGAGGATCGTGGCGAGAGTTTCAATACGCCGAAAGCGGGCTTCGAGTCTGCGCAAGTGCTCCGCTACGTTGGACACAGGTGATGCGGTCTCTTTCTCCTCATCGATGGGGAAGGGTTGTTCTACGGCAAGGTTCCTCCAACGTCTTGAGCGGCGCCAAAGAAGGAAGACCATGCTGGAGACTCCGAGGAAGAAAGCTGAACCTCCAACCACACTTCCGATAATGACTGCATTTCGGCTCCTGGAATGAGCAGACGCAGTGGACCCAGTACTACCAGTGGATGAACTGGATGGTGACGCTTCAGATCTAAAAGGTTGTGTCAGTGCAATCTGAACGGGTCGGCTTTCCAGGATGAAAGACATACTGATATACGAGGGCATCGAAATCAGTGGAGCCACCCTGCTCAGAAATAATGATGAGTTGATGCGAGCCCTTTGGAAGGGATGTATTACTGTAACCGAGAATACTTCCTTGTCCTTCTGTCTTATATTCAAAACTGCCGACGTCTTTGCCATCGATGTGAAACGCGCAGCCGATTTTGTTCATGTTACCCAAGAAGACCCAAACGCTCGTGCCTGGGAGTAAATTTAACTAGGAATATACTCCAGCATAGACGGAACGCATCCGTGAAAGGAATTGTGATTTGACCAGCGACGGAGGTCACCGTCCCCGCAATCAATTGCTTGAAGTCCACGTCCGCAAACTCGGGGCAAGCAGTCGAATTGCATCGAATGGGGGCATCATTCGGCTTGTACGTGTCATACTTCACCACCGGGTCTGTATCGTCGATGGTTTGATTTGTGAGCATCGCCGCACTTCCGCGCCAGAAAATGAAAAGCGGGCACAGAAAAGAAAGGCTCGGTTTCATCGTTTGGGGCGATACCTGCAAATGAACAGTAACTGGCGGACAATTTATAGCCTGAATGTTCAAAGGAAGATGGTAACTCCGCGTGGGACGGAATACTGAGCTATTCTGGGTAAGATTCGGGCTTGCGTGTTGGTTATAGTCTATAGAGAGGAAGACCCGGGGCTGTCAATGCGAACAGTCATCGTAACCCGCGCATGTTTCAACAAGCGTGATATCATCCTGATTTACGTCCGGAATCTGATTTATTAACATCTAGATGCGATAGATGGATGACGGTCGTATTGCATTTTGAGTTGCAATTGGACGCGATGAGAACGGTATATGGCGCCTGCTTCAAAGTAACCTCTGGGCTTGGTGGGCAACTTCTCCAGCTCCAGCAGTGTCGTTGGTGTCAGATGCGCCGAGGATATTCGTATACCTCATGTATTAAGCAGATGCCTCGTATCAGTACTATGTACATGTTCACCATCACCTCAATTTGCCATCTCTTTCTCATCCACTTCAGCCATCGCTCTGAGCCCACCCAATTTGCTTCCATTTTTCTCACATCTATTCTGAGACAAAGACTTCGATCTTGCTTCGATCCCTGTTTGGCTCTGGCCGACTCCACTTTATCAACGTGCCCCTCCATTTGGAACCATCACAACTCAGCAAGGCAAAATCGCGCTCAAGACCCGCTTAAAAGGCAGGTCGCTCTAAGCCTCTAACGTCTGCGCTTTGCTTCCTCCCACCATCATCCCACTATTCCCCGTTGCTAAACGGCCTTCCTCAAGCCCTCCACAAGATAATAACTCGTATCTTAAGCAGATGTAGTGATTTCATTTGTACATGTTTGTGCTTCCGAATCTACCCCGTTTGTCTTCTTCATTGCGCAAGCGGGTTCCCATTTAATTTTATCTTGGGCAGCTGACCCATTCCATCAAGTATCACCCTCGGTCCAGGAAACTGAACACGCCACTGGGGTATTTTCGACCTCTCCGATCAGCTGCGCAACTTCCGTTTAAAAGGAATGGTCTCCTGCGACGCCCCATTTCTTCGTAACCTCCATCATCTTCTCCCATATTCCATCCCTCCATTGCGCTGCCTGTCACTCTCTTTATAAAATTAAGCCTGTCCATCTGAAGCCTTTTCAAACTCTGCCATCTCCGCAGCCTGTCCATCGGCTTCTAACGGTCTAACCGCTTTCGTAGATCTCTCTCCAGGCTCTCATACCGTGCCAGCTACCGCAAAGCTAGTCTCCCCTAGGCAGATGCTTCAACAAATTTGAGCTCATACCTCGCTTGTTGAAGTCTGCTGTTTACCGCGGGGGTTGGATCGCAGTAAAAGCTTATTATGTAATTTTAGGTAATCAGACTCCGATTTTCTTCCTGCTGCATGGGAAACATCAATTTTGATGAGATTTTTTGTGGGATGATATCATCTGCTGTGGTTCAAAACATCGTACCGTTTCAGAATTTTTAAATATGAGGTCTAATGCACTCACTAGAACAAGTCGTTTTGGCTTGCGAGTGCCACGTGATTGATGGATCGAACTTCGGCCGAGATGCAAAATCAGTTAAGACCTGCCTAAAAAAATTGGAGAAAAATATGAGAGTGTCTAGCACTTGAGAAATTGTTCCTGGACACAGAATAGTTCATGTTCATAGGGTGTATATGGAGGAAACACGAAAATGATGGAAAGTGCAGCCATCAATTAACCGTTCTTTAACGAAATGGCTCCTCGGCTGTGCTCTTTCCCCATATATCCATGCTCTTTCGCTCTTCTTCTGCTCTTTGTCTCTGCTTAGCTCCATCTGTCCTCAATTTCCCGTGCCTTTACCACTGCTCGACCCTTTGTTGCTCCATCTGGTCAAGTCCCCATTATATTTCCATCCCCACCGTGTTCCTGGACCCCATTAGGTCTGTTGAACCTCCCCACTTCTTCAACTGTTCACTGCCCGAACTGTGCTGCAGTATGCACAGTCCGAAATCACTCAGCAGACTGGCCCGCAGTTCTCTTTTGGCAGGTTTTGGCAAGTCGCAGTTCATCGCAGCAACTGCTGCCTGGGCTGCAGTTCATTTCCATTATAGTAGATCCGGCCGCAATGTATGTTTCCAAACATAAATAGCGCGGTTTCCCTGACCCAAAGCCCTGCACTTTTCACTCACCCTCCTCAACTATCTTCAAAACTACTGGGTCCGAACTCTGCTTTCTCTGCACATGTTCAGTCGCTGCTCGGGACTGTTGTCTGATCTGGCTCATCTTGGAAACGGCTGGTTGCTCCAATAAATTCAGCTGGCGCTGCCATGGGCAAAACCATTCTCAGCCGACGCTCTAATGGGTTTCTCATCACACCTACCCTCAAAGTATTCACGATTCCGCGACCGGAATGAAACCCACCATCAACATGCGTTCTCCGGACCTGTGTGCTGCGAACATTTTCTGCCCTTGGATGTTTGCCATTCCTTCAACCTTCACCCATGAACATATTCACACTTCAGATTCATCGTTCCTTCCTGTCTATTGGTTTGTGGCGTTGGCGTGGTTGAATCCCCGATTTTATTCTGTATTTCAGAGCTCTGAGTTCTTTTTCTTGCCGGCTCTGATATTGTGTCGTTATACTGAAGGCTGAATGAATGCTTCCTCCTGTTTTTTTTTTGAGTGACTGTTAATTTCTCACTGAAGTCGTGGTGCTCCCATTCGTTGGTTTCCACAGAAATGAAATTGCCTTTCTTTCACGCTTTTGGATCCCGGAGCGAAGCGGAGGATCATTTTGTTAGGTAATAAGGTTTTACTACGATCCGAGCCCCATGGTAAACAACAGACTACTGCAAAGCTCTGTCTTGAATGCTCAGTTCAACACTTGAAGCTCGGAATTTATTTCATTGTGAATTACAGGCTCCTTTGCTCAATTCTCAACTGGACATCGACATTCAACTGGGTTGAATCTGCGCTGTGACTGAAGGAAAGGAATGCGAGGCCGCAAAGCGGCCAAGCAGCCGCTTGTACAGTTTCATTTTTGTGCTGTCTCCACAACCAATTCAAACTTCCCTTAGGACCCTGGGGTGGCACGGGGATCCCGCCACTGCCGCGATGTGCATTCGCTCACCTTCGCTCTGGGGTCGGTGTTACACTTTGGTTTGTGTGGCATTACCATGGCCATCACATTGTCCAACTTAAGGTATGCCCAGTCTGCTCAATATACTCCGATGTCAATTTTGCACAGGTTAAACAGGGAATTGGAGGGCTAGTCCAATGTGCATTACAAGTGAGTGTCCTCCACCAGCTTTTTGTTCAAGTGCACTATGTGCTTCAAGGTCGGTATCTGTTATTCTTGCCTTGTCTTGACGATGTACTGATGCTGCATTTACCCAAGAACAAAGTATGTCTCATCTGTACACTTTATTTGGCGCCTCACTGATGTGTTTAACAGTCCTACTTCAATTACCACCTGAAAAATGATATCTGGCGCTGGCGCTCCAGCGATGGTATGGCCTGTGCATGTGTTTGTACTAACAAAGGGGCTCCCATGATATATAAGTCAACAGGTGCAACATTGCGCACAACTGCACCACCTTTATAATTTTTTATTTTCGATGTCTCAGAGCTCGCCTGGCCGGTTTGTCATTCTGGCGCGATTTCATTCCCCAGTGCAGTATCATATCATTATGTTTGCCAGCATGAAGCAATGTAATTCGATTTAGCGGTCCTGGGAGTGTGCTGGTGCGTTTCTGGCTTTCCTCCTGTAATCTCGCTCCATTTTGTCGCTTGACTGGCTATATTCCTTACATTCCATTTCAATAGAAATACACATCGGCGGTGGATGTCTGTGGACCCCCGAACAGATTAACTTCCTGGTAAGTTGATCTCCAGTCACATACTGCGGTTAGTAACTGAACATTTTCTATTTGTGTAGCAGATTGTCAGCTGCTCCTCAACATCCCACTGAATCTCCGGCCCTGTACATTGAATCCAGGGCTCTAGGGTCGCATCCAGTGTAGAATTACAATTCCTCAGGATGTCGAGTATAGTACATCTATCGGATTGTGTCTGTCCTTTCACCAAATGATATATTCATTTTCACTAACCGATGTCACCCACCTACGCCGGAGCAAAGCGAAGGCACATCTTGTTTGAGCTAGAAAAGAATCAAGTTAAAGCTCTTGAAGCCGAAGGGTTGTCTCATGTCAGCAACGGCCTCTGGGTCGGCTAAACAGCAAGTAACCCGGCGAGAACCCCAACCAGGATAAACCCGATAGACGCTAGTAGCTCGTGTGTTCCCCGAGCAGTAGGTCCAGTCGTACGACGTCCTCCCTAGGAGGTCGTATGTCGTAGGTCGGGATGCGAGGTGGAACCCGGAACGAGTTGAAGAGGGTGTGATATCCACTCAGGTATACAACCCGGGGCGCGGATACAACCCGTAGTACGATGTGGAGGAAGCGGGGCAGGGTGGAGACAATGCCTATGTCAAGCCAAGGTAGAAGCCTGAGATTAGACGAGGTAGAATCTACTGTACATGGAGATTCTACCGTGTTTATATAGGCTTCTAATAAATTAAAGCGATCGCGGTCAATCGCGATCAGTTCCTGTACCGTAGCATTAAGGAGCATTAATGCTGATGCTCCTGGACTCCTCTGCGTTGGTTTCCGTGGCGTCGGTGGACCTAGGAGACCCGATGTTCGGGTTTCCTAGTCCTAAGTGTCATTGTATCCAGTGGTTCAAACCCCGATCAGGTTTGCAACCACTCCTGTACTTGGTGTACGCTTCTGTGTCAGCCCTTGGTGTGTCCGGGGACTAGAGTCCATCTGTACGGGTTCCTAGTCCCTAACGTCTTCTGTATCCCGTGGTGCAGACTCCCCGAGTCTGCGGCTTTAGAATCCGAGTCCGGGTTTCAACCGTGAGAAGGTCACGTGGTGGCGTCATGAGAGTCCCGTGCCGCTAAGACGCGTCTGTATCCATACAGACACGTCGCGCGAAAAAAGTAGAACCCGGGTGATTCATGACATCTCATAACCGAGCGCGAAGCAGGCACATCATAGTTCATGGTGCAGAAGGATGAATCGGCATCAAATTGACTCCGCCTTTGAGTAAACAAGCTGTTGAACCTGAGCATTCCGGGTGTCGTGCCATCAACGACCCAAAGTAGGGACCGAGCTACTGGCATGATGGGGACAGTACGCAGTTTGGGCACTATATCAACACTGCAATGAGGAAGCTCATTACAGGTAGATCAGGCTGCGCACCAAAGGAGGCCAACCCGGATCCAGATCTGCAGGCATCATCACCTGCGAGAAGTCTGCCAACATTATGTAAAGGGCCCTAGAGGGGGGTTATTTTGTACGACAGTAACCCCCCTTTAGGGCCCACATCTGCCAGGCAGACATTCATAAGTATGATGTCATGTCCACTTTGGGAAACATGTGGCTGGCAGACAGCACCCGCTCCACCCTACCCTGGCTGTACCTGCTGCCATACCGCGTCTCACTATCACACAATATTTGCAGTCTTTCTGAGTTTGATTTGACCAGAAAATCAACCCATTGCACACTGCGCCGGACACACCTGCTCAGCATCTGCCCAGCCTCAATTGGGCCACCTACTGCTCCTTCCTTTGGTCTCTGGCATCCCCTTCATGTCTATGCATTCAGTATGAACTTTTCATCTCTGCTAGGTTTGATTTGACTCAAAATACAGTGTATAGAACATGGCGGACACATCTGCCATTGATTGGCAGACACATCCATCGTTGATTGTAGTCCTGGTTCTTGGTGTGGTACTGCAGTTGAGTGAATCAACTTCCAACTGATATTTTGCCTACTTCTAGGTTGAATCTGATTGAATTCCGACTTGACGAGAACAGTGGTAGACATGTCCGCCACTTGAGTGCATGCCCACCCTATGCCACACTTCTTTTTCCTCTTATTCTGAGATCATAGCCAACATTTCCGGCCTTTCTAGGTTCCATTTGGCCTGGAATGCAACGTGTAGCACACCGCACTGGCATGTCTTGACATTGCCTGCCTGCCCTTGATTGGTCCGCCGACCACTCCTTCCTCGTGTCTCTGGCTGCCCCTTGTGTCTATAGATCCCATGGGTGTTCTTCATTCCTGCCAGCCTCAATTCAGCTCGAAATTCAGCACATGGAACATTGTGCAGACACATCTGCTTATTGAGTGTCAGGCTGATTATCACTTGAGTTTTTGTGCTCTGGTACTTCGGTTTGCAATGTTGTGTGATTAACTTCTAAATGATGCATTTACTAACTCTGAGATGCAATATAATGAATCTATGGCCCATGGACAACAGTGGCAGATGTGTCTGCCAATCCAGTATAAGTCCAGTTTCTTTGAGTTTGAAGAATTTTCAAAGTCACCAGTAGGGTAGTAATGGTCAGAGTTCCAAGACGGTCATTAAAATTCCATATTGTATAGTGGAGGGGACATTCACATTCTTTCTGATGTGTGTGGCGGACACGTCTGCCAACCTGCCAAATGTGTAATCGCACCCGGGGTTTGTTGCATTTAATCAACCCCGGTTCACAGACTACTTGGTTGATGTTCCAAGGAGCAAAAAATGTTTCATTTCCACCAGGATGCCACAAGTTAGCTGTACAATGGGCCTACATGTTGAAGTTCGATGTTTCTGCTCAAAGCTGAAATAACCGGTCAATAGGGCCAATCTACACAGAAAGGACTTTCCAGAGCATATATAACGACTTCCACAGTCCAGGAGATTTATAAAAAGTGTTGAACATATATTCAGTCACTTGGCCGAGGTTCTGCTGTGAACCGTGACTTTGTTCATTTGGTGGAGGGTTCTGTGCAACCAACATCATACTTGGCGGAAAAATTTGAGATAAATCAGACGAAACCAGAGGGTGTTCAGAGTCACACCAGGGGCAGCCAACGAGGCATGTGAACACCACATGTGTTACACACATGTGGTTCACATATGGAAGAAAGGCTACAAAGCTGCCTTTACCAGACTAAGGGTGGCTTTGCCATTGCATGCTTTGTTCTCTGGTGCAGGGGAATAAAGCATGCAACAAAGCCCCCCCTTTGCTTGTTAAAGGCACCTTTGTGGGCTTTGTTCCGACTGCAAGCCACATGCATGTAATGCACTTGGTGTTTGCATGCCTTGCTGGTTGCCCCCGGTGTCATATTCCAACCCAGAGATGTATTGAAACTATTAGAAATGAGTCCAATATAAAAAAAAATCTAATTAAATGGAGGTTTATACGGCTCCTGATTGGTTGGGTGGGTGAGGTAAACTGCTGCCATCACTTATGTAAAAGGTGTGCAGACATGTCTGCCCAATGCACAGACACATCTGCCAAGCCAGCAGACATGCCTGCCACAGATTGCAAGTGTCTCAGGGCCACAGTCTCTGTGTGGACAGTAGATGATCAAAACTCACCAAACTGTATCCACCACCACACAAATCTTGAAGGCAGCCAAACATCCCATCCACTTTATGATAGGTATTTTACTCCCCACTCGGAGTTTGGGGCATCCACCAGTATGTTCAAGAAATTAGAGGATAATCTGAATCTGCTGTATTGAGCCAGGAGAAATGGTGGAACAACCACAGGAGCTGTGAACACAGACGTGTCTGCCACGAGTTCCCATGATTGGATATTTGAGAGGATCCAGCCCTAGAACAAAGAAAATGTTAATATGGCACTAGTTATTCAAAGATCAAGTGAAAGGAAAAGGGGCCAGACTGAGGGGCAGATGTGGTGGATGTGGCGGACGTGTCTGCCAATAATCTCAGGTAAGCAAAACCTGCTGGATTAAAGGCAGATAGACACAAAGTGTTGAGATAGAAACAACGGCAGAAGCACAGATCCAAAGCACTAAAGATACAACAATGAACTGTATTGTATGTATATGTGACTGGCAGACATGTCTGCCACTATGGTCTGGAAGTTGGAAGTCAATTATATTGCACCTAGAAACAAGCAAGGTATCAGCTGGACAGTAGCCATTGAGACAGAAATACAGACCATGTAGATTTGAGCAATAATCAGGTCAATATCAAATGAGCAGACATGTCTGCCATATTTTATTAAGCACCTAATTCACGTCAAATTGAGCCTAGCAAGCATGAAAGCATCAGAATAGAGCCATAGACGTGAGGGGGATACTTGGACCCAAGCAAGGAGCAGTAGGTGAACCAAATGAGGGCAGGGCAGATGATGGGGAGACACATCCACCATGATCTGGAACACATCAAATTCCAGGTCAAATTAGATACAGGGGACTGACAATATTAGGGAGGCTCCAGATACAAGAGGGGAAGCACGGGCGTAGGGTATGGCGGCAGGTACAGCGAATTGAGGCCAGGGTGGGTGGTGATCTGCCAGCCACATGGTTCCCAAAAGGGGATATGACACATACTTACAAACATCTGCCTGGAAGATGTGGGCCGTAAAGGGGGGTTACTGTTGTACAAAATAACCCCCCTCTAGGGCCCTTTACGTAAGTTTAGCAGTCTTCCCTGAGGTGGGCATCATTACCTTCATCTGCAAATGGTTAATAGATATTGATCAAGACCCACAAGCGACTGCTAAAAAGGACCCCGGGGTATAGCACTCTGCATCCTACTTCAATCACGAGCACCTAACAGTGGCTTTAACAAAGGCAACGGAGCAATATGGACTGGAAGATATACTGTTAGTTCACCTGGATCTCGAGGTGGCCGAGATGTTTTCCCGGATCAACCAGGATTGAGGATTGAGTCACAGTGACAAGTTCTCTGCTAGTAGACAGAAAGGTGGGTCAGTCATCTGGAAATTGGGTGTACAGGTGAACTAGAAAAGCGGTGGGATAGTCCCAAGAAAGCGTGGAAGCATAGAGTAGAAATGAAGTGAGAAAGGGGATAAGTGTATGTAGGCGTGAAGTACGGGTGCTGCTCAATAAGTGATGAAATCTTCACTGGTTTGGAGATTCAAGATTTTCAGCACAATTTATGGTGAAAAATGTTGTTTGTTTTTCAGACATTTTTCACTGAAAAAGGTAGTGAAAAACTCAAAACATTTTCACTATTTTGTGAGTTTGAGGTGAAAAATTCAAAAGGAAGCTCAAAAGAGGTGAAAAAGATTTGAATTTTTCACTGCTTTTTCAGTGAAAAATGCCTGAAAAACAAACAACATTTTTCACCATAAATTGTGCTGAAAATCTTGAATCTCCCAACCAGTGCTTGTTCTCAGATACTCGGTGTTCACTGGCGGCATACTTGCGTTGGAGTATTTTAGTCACTGGCTGTGTTGATGCTGGTAGCTCAGGTGTAAGGAGGTAATATT
>JARKIC010003467.1:0-20283 GCA_029378375.1 Mycena olivaceomarginata | reverse complement strand
TTCACTGATGTATAAAACCTCCAGTTTATAGTCTCCAATCTGGGGAATAAGAGCAGCAATCTTTTCCATCAAGCCAAGTTCACTGTGAGAACCCAGACCACTGAATTTGTTGAAGAGGAGAGTGTGATAAATGATATCCACTATATCTGGATTATACTGGTTCAGGCCTTTCAGAAAGATATTCTGTATGTTTGCGTAGTTTGATTCGATCCGGGCAACTGTTACACGAGTTGCCGCAGTTCCACGTTGTATTCTAGCAGCCTCCAATAGCTGCTGAAAATATTTGAGCAGAGGCCGAGTGAGGTGCATTTCTGGGGGGTGAGATTTTCGCATGTACTCCCGGATGGGGACCAATGCCTTTAGTCTCTTCCTGTCATCACTGTATGCCAAGGAGGTGCGAAGTAAGGCCGCTTTGCAGGCGAGAGGATCATCCATTGGGAGATTGCTCTGCAGCAGTTCCACATCTGAAAGTCCATCCGGCAGAATGGAGAGGAGGCTTAATAAATTCTGTGAATGAGGCAAGGCTGTGATTCGTGGGCTGGAAAGAGAAAGCCAAATAGATAGATCCAAATTTGATCTTTTGTCAGGTCCCTCAGAAATAAGGGAAGTTCTTTCTTCCTCCCAGCGGGACAGTACTTGAGCACATCCTTCGGAGTTAACCAGATTAGCTATCAGATCAATCACTAATGGGATGTTATCTGTCAAGAGAAGGACATTGTTGATGTCATTGCTGTTGTGAAAATCATCTGCAATGTCAATGAAGGTCTGGTGTGCAGCATTGTGCGGCAAGGGTTGCAATGGATGCAAAAATGGGTGAGTCCATTGGACCTTGCCAGGTCTTTCTGCTCCCCGCATTGTGACCTGCAATTGTTTTAGCCATGCCTGCAGGGAAATGATCCCACTCACAATCAGGCCCAAGTGTTGAACATCTGTGAGTAGAGAGAGGAACTCCTCGATGTCTTCGCGTGACTCTGTGGGCTCCCATATGGTCTCCAGATTATCTAAAATCAAGAGACTTGGTGGGCCAGCGGAAAAATGACGGAGAACAGTTGCGGTGAGGTTTTTTCCTGGGTTCAATCCTAGATGAGCTCCGATGATGGCCGCAAGATCAATTTGTGTTGCTGCAGTATCACAGGCCGCAAAGAAACGGTGCTGCTCATATTTTTCAATCATTTGAGGATGATGCAGAACCCTCTTTGCTAAAGAGGTCTTTCCCATTCCACCAGCACCTAAAATTGCGATCCTTGGTGTTTCCTGCATGCAGGCTTTCAGAATATGTGACACTTCAAATTCACGACCGTGGAATATTTTAGGCTCCGATGGGAGCATCGCAAACGAACTCAAGCTTGGCAACATCGTCAGGGAATATCTAAGATAAGAATGCAATCACATACCTTGCACGAGAGCCCGAAAAGATGGTATTTATCTGTTTAACGGTCAGCATTGGAAGTGCACAGAATCGGACATAGTACAGAGGATGCTCTGTCAGAGCTGCTTGCATCCGAAAGAGATCCAATGAGATCCAGCACTTCCTGGTGTCTTTGCTGCAGATGTTGTTGCATTCCTATAACATCTGTCACAAGATGGGCACCCGCGATCTACATAGTTATGCTCTTCAGCAATTGATCACAAAAATCAACACGAGGCTCACTTTAAAGGCATCAAGGGCCTCCTGCAATCCCATCTGGCAATCCTTGAGGAGTTTGCTCATCTCGGCCAACCGGAGGAATTTCCTAATCCGACTGCCTTCTTGTTGTCCCTCCACAAAAGTATGGACCTTGTGTAATGTCCTGAATCATATTGATCAGCGCCGGATATGGTGTTCCTGACAACACTTACTCGGTGAATTTTTGAACATCATATACCAAGGCGGGGTGGCAGTTCTTCGATATTTCCCGGCTCCATATGGAGAGTGATCATCGCATCCAAAAGCTGATAGGTTGTCTCCAACAGTTGAGCACACTCTGTCTTGTTTTTTTTGACTGTCTATAATTACGGACCTGAGACGGGCATTTGAGATTCGGTGAAAACAATGACCTGAACAGACTTCAAGAGGGACCGAGTTGTCGTAGATATAGCCTCCAAAAACGGGGTTTGGAGACTGGTAGAAATGATCTGCAAAATATCCACAACAGTCGTCAAACATGTTGTGACGTTATTCAAGCGCGCTTGATGGTCGGTGGTTTGAGGAGGCATCCAGGAGAGCGGGATCACAATCATAGCCACCCTGGTGACCCTCTTTTAAAGCATCTTTCCACGGGAGATTGGGGATTCAACTTTGGCTCATATCTGTGATGTCGAGGATTGCCTGCCGCGCCGAGCTGCTTCCAGGTCTAATAATATGTGATTTAATTTATCGGAGACAGTGAGACACCGGAGTTGTAGGGCGAACCTAAATTTGCACAAGCCAGAATCAAACATCTGATTACCATCCGTCGGAGCTAGCGAGGTGCAGCCTAATTAAGGGGGGTGACGTTTTATGCTCCACGTCGGTTGCTCGCTTCTCATGACCTGGTGAGAAGATCAGCGGTTGGGCGCTCCGCGAACCCGCCACCCAGAATAGGAGCACAGGAAGAACATACTCAGTACGCTGCTCGACGGGTGGGAAAGCTCCGCATGTCTTCTACAGTAAGTTGTAAGCCTTCACAAATGCAAAAGCATGCCAGCCCGGAAGGATTTGAACGTGGATGAGACAAGCAAGAGAGGAAAATCGTCCGAAACCATTTAAAGCCTCAGTAACCATCGAAAAAAATCAGCTGCGAAAAGTCCCATCAGAAGGGGATGCCGCAGAAATGGAGTGGAAACGGGGCACTCAGTCACCGAACTCGTACGACAGGCCATGCTGATCTTCTCCCGTCTGTCCGGGAGATCCGATTCACACCCCTCGCGTCTGATTTCCCATGACCCGAAATTTATGCTCTCGAACAGCAACGATAGCATATATAGCTATAAGTGTCTCCGGTGATCCTTTCAGTGAAAGTTCCATACCTAGAGGCGGCATGTCCTCGAGACTATGTTCCGCGTGGGACGGAGTGGGAGCTCGCAGATCCCACCCCAGCAAGAGTTCAACCTCGCCGGACAGTTTTCATCAGAACCAAACTTCAGAACGAGGTGAAACACGGAGGTGATTTCATGTATTCCGGACAGTACGAGCGATCTCCCGGGCATTCGGTTGGAAGATCTAACTAAGAATTACGGGACGGGAGAATAGGATAAACGTACAAACCGATGGACTGTTCATGAAGCGATGCTCTCGTACCACATCGTCCAGGATGACCAGAGATCTGAAGTTAAAAGGCAGGTTAAGGACATACGAGAACCGGATCGGAGTACTAGTACTAGTACGTCCCCCACTGGAGCGAGATCCTGTGGTCCCATAGAGGAACATAGTGCTCGAAATAATCCGTCAATGCAGGCATTACTTTCTTGAGAGTGATATGCGCAATGATCAAGTTCGAGAACTACTGTACTTTTTCGTTCAAATCGACAGGGGGTGTGATGCGTGACCTGTTTTACCTATTCGACATTTCGGCAGCCGCCGAATTTTTGTGTGACACCTCGAAAATTTCGACATTTGAACGGAAAATTTCGTCTTTTTTGCACTTTTTGGGCAGTTTGGGGACCTGTGTGACCGCCTGGAGATTCGACAAAGAAGAGGCTGGTGCGGAGGCAATTGAATTCCGCTGATTGATGTGCTCAGAACCTATATAAGAAACACACAAATAACCCCACTTGACTCGAGAGCGGCACAGAAACAGTCCGGAGACTGTTCCAACAACCAACAACCAAATCAAACGGCAATATATGCACGTTTCCAAAGATCCCAACGAGTTACAGCCCCTAGTACAGGGCCTTGTAAAGGTTGTAGGGAGAGGTTTCGTATCTCAAAGAGATGGAAGAGAAAACTGCGTAGAACGTGTTTCTAGACACAGTGGAAATGTTGTTTCCAAACAAGGTAGATTTATAGCTTCGCAGCGTGTGTGTATGTGTGTCCAAGCGACAGAGAAACAAGTTTAAAGTAGTCCTGTAGACTCAAGTAAGGCCCCTAGTTTATAGGCCAAGAATGTTCACAGAGCTTTCCCTAAAGAGGTACTTTCTGAGCAACGCCAGCAGTCACGTTTCCAAAGTTTTCCCTTGACGGTACTTTCTGAAACCCGCTCTGCAAACACCAACAATAATGTTTCTTTCAACAGAGTCCCAGATCCAACAGATTCTCAGAGTTCAGACAGTTTCCAGGCAAAGCCCAAGTGCGTTTCCAGAATAATATATGATTCAGAAAGAATTAAGATTTCGACTAATAGTGCTACTCTATAAGAGTGCGTTCGCCGAGGATCCCAGATCAACCCAATGCGCAAGCGTATAGCCTACTAGTTCGGGGGAAGATGCTGTGTCCATCGTAGAAACACCCTCGGATACTTATACAACTGCCAAGACACTGTTACAAAGCCCAAAACACAATCCCAATGAGTCAAAAGTCTGTTTATCCGCCTCTTCAACCGTGTTTCCGTTGGTTGTTCTTTCGAGTGTTGCCTCCCATTGGTTCCCAACTGCGAGCACACCATATTCCCTTGCCAATTACGAGGCAGGAACCTGTCAGCAGCTCCCCTGTATTATTCAGAGGGTGTGTCGATCACTGATAGATCGGCACTGCATCCCATTCGACCTGTTTCTGCTTCAACTCAAGTCTCCCCTTGGTTCCAAGCACGGAAGTTGATAATACTCCTTTGTAGGTCTCGGTAGATACCCGTTTCTCTAGGGTTTCCCAGAAAGAGTTCTTGAGAATGAACCTTAGAACACCTTTAGAGCTGTGATCCGGATCCACGGAATAGCTGACCACCTGTTTCGGTGTATCCGCATTAAATGGAAACCGGCAACTCTGACAACCGAAACACTCGTGACCAAGCACGTCCCCCCTAGCGCCCACGTCCGCCTGTCCGGGAGAGAGTCGAAGGACTCCCGGGCAAAGACGTCCGAGAAATCCGCGGCCCAGGGCGGGACCCTCGGTTCCAGCCGGTGCAGAATTCCGTGCGTGAGCCTCCGCGAGACGTTGCGAGACGGTGCTTCCCACGCAGATCTCTTCGGCCGGGGCGAACACAGTGTAGAGGATGTGATTGCCCTCCTCAAGCTCATCGTCGTCATCGTCGTCGTCTTCCGAGTCCGGAGTGAGGTCCGGGAGGTCATCATCGTCGGCCAGGTCGTACCCATCGTCTCCGGTCCACTCTTCCAAGTCGACAGCACAGATGGATGGGGTCGGACCTTCACGCAGCTGCCGGAGGATCGAGGCGGCGAGCTTCTCGTTCTTCCAGACAGCCCATAGCTCCTCCCGGCAGGTGTGGCATCCGGTCGGGCAGCGCGTCATACAAACCTCCTTGGTCTCCCAGTTGATCTCCGGATTATGTTTCTGGAGCCAGGAGTAACCGAGGATGACGTGCTGTTTCCCGAGCCGAGTTACGGCGAGCTGGATACACTCGGAGTGCCCTTTGTAGTCGACCACCATATCAACTACGCCGGTGATGCCGCCCACTTGTTCAGGCTGCCGTCCACGTTGAGAACTGGGATGGGCTGCGAAAGGGGCCGGACCAGAAGGTTCGCGGGAGATGACATACTCCGAGTCAATGAAGTCTCCGGTCGCTCCGCAGTCGACCAGAGCCTTCACCGACATCCAGGCGGCGGGTCTCGACAGACTGCAGGTCCAACGGGATGTGCAAGGAGTTTCGGCCTTCGACAGAGTTGATGACGTACTGCCGGGGAAGTCGCCGTTCCCACTTCGGGCGGTGAACGCGCCGAAGCGAGCCTGTCCTCGTTCCCAGCTCGGGGACAGGGGCCACCGTCACTGCCCTCGTTCCTGGCTCGGGGGCAATGCGGGTTTCCGTCTCCAGGACGGAAGGAAGAGTCACGGTCACTCGGACAGAGACGGGGACGGGGGGTGCGCCTCTCGCTACTACCTCGGACTCAAATGTATTGTCATTATCTGAATACAGGAGGGTTGTAGCGATTAGGGGACACGACCGAGGGCGCACCGCTCACTCGGCCGGGCGGGGAAAACCTGCTGGTTCCATCTCATCTCCGTCCACCGACTCGGCCGGAAGCGAGGTGGAGGTGGAGAGCCGGGCAAACAGCTCATCGAGGAGGTCGTCCCCAAGTTGATGAACGACCTCGTCGGAGAACGTCCGCATGCCGGACGTCGGATGTAACCGGGCATTCCCGGGCGATGTGTCCGGCCGCACCGCACCGGAAACAAGAGCGTGGGAAGGCGTGCGCTTGGGTCCGGTCAACGTCCATTGGAACAACTGCTGGGAGCGCGGGTCCGGGAGGCGGGGCGGATGAGACCGTAGCGCGCACGGGGGGTGCAGCCGGGAGAATTCCCATTCCATGCGGCTGAGGTAAAGCGGCCGGGGACCGAACCGGAGGGTTTCCGGATCCAGCTCAGCTGAACACCTCATACTGGCAGAAAGCGCGCGTGCGCCAGCCGTCGTAGTCGGTGAGGTCAGAGGCGGTTCCGGACGTCGTAATCGCAATGTTGATCCGCAGATCGAGGCCGGAGCGGGTACTTGGTGACCCGGATGAGAGCGTCCGAGTAACCGGCCGTTACGGCCAGTTCCTTGAAGTCGTCCGTGTACCGGTAGATGTCACGGGAGCCCTGGAAGTATGAGCAGGACTCAAGCTTGGTGAGGGCTTGGTCCTGTTTGTTCTCCTCGACGAACCGGAGCTGGAACTCGGCCTCGAACTGGGCCCAGGTGGGGAACGGGAACGGTACGGCGGATGTGCGCCGTTCCGCCCATCGGGCGGCCGCGTCCTTCGACATGAAAGACATGGCGAACTGGACGAGTTTTTTCTGCGAGACGAACCCGTCCGCCATGAAAGCTTCCGGAACCAGCCGGTAATAGGTGAGGACGGAGTGGAGGAACATCTGTCCTTGCATCCGGTCGCCGTCAAAAACGGCTGGGGGGTTCGGTCGAAGGACCATTTATGGAGCTGGGTGGGGGGCCGAGAAATCTGGACCCGGCGCCGGAGCCGAAGCGGCAGGGGCGGGGGCAGGCGCGGCGGATTTTGGGTGCTCAGCAATAGCTGGCGGAGCGTGTTTTGGATGCTCTCGAGGGAGCCTTCGACAACAACGAGCCGGACCATGGCTTCGGAAGCCGGATCCGGAGTGTGAACACTCGGGATCTCGGGTTGCGCGGAGTCAGGTGCAAGTGGCTGGTCCATCGGAACGGAGGAGGGGTCGAGATTTGAAGTGGGGGAGGATGGAGCACTGGAGTGGTGGTCCGAATCCGTACCTGCACCAAACTTCCCAATCTTGACCGGTTGATCCCTTAGATCCTTTCTTCTGCTGTAAGGGCAACCTTAAGCTCGGCGCAGGGCGCGGAAACTAGCGGGGGAATCCGAAGAATAAATATAGGTACTAGAATACAGGAACGGAAATACTATGCACCTAGCGGGGGAATCCGAAGAGAAGAAAGGATGAGGATTCCCACGCTAGGCATAACCTTATATACTAATTGGTAACTACCCAGTAGCACGTGTCCGGAGGTACCTACAATGATCGCAGGCCTGATCGCACAGCACGTGCCAGCGAGAGCGGACAGATGTCCCGGGTGGTTTGCGGTCGGATAGAAGGGCGCAGAAGTATCCGAAGCGCCGGGCGGAAAACCATCCGAAGTGTCCGGAGCCGGTCCGGATGGAGAAGCGTCCGAAGCGCCTGAAGCATCCGGATCAGGTCCGGATGGAAAACCGTCCGAAGCGGGGGTTCCCCTGACAGTTCGCCCAACAGCTACCAGGAACCAGTACTGTTGCATAGAAACAACAGTTTCAGCAATGAGCACGATCAGAAACACGCAAAATTACGTGTATCTAACCATAGCCCAATTACTGGCTTATCACCGCCTGGCGTTGAGCAGAAGGGAAGTCCGAGAGGACTGCCAGAAACAACTGTTCAAGGAGTTGGTTGTAATGGACGGACCACGCAACCCAGAAACCGAGGTGGCTCATCCAGAACAAAGTGTGTTCCATGTTGAGCTACACACAAGGGTTTAGCGCGATGGTCCCAGGTTCTACAACAGAAGGAACTCACGACAAGCTCGAACAGCTGTTTACAAACAGGATCCTCATCAACATGATCCTCGTGGGCCTGACAATACTCAGCCATGAGGTTCTCAAAGGCCAACACCATGCAATCCAAAAGCTCGTTGAACACTGACGGAGGGGCTGCAATGGTGGAATGTCGCAGCCAGCAGATCTGCATAGGCCATCTTGCCGGGCCCCTCTCTTCGATACACCAGAACCCGAGCCACAGAAGTGCTGGTGCACAATGGCGTCCAGTGACTACTCCTGAGGGTAGTCCTCAATTGTGGCTCGGAACTCGAAGACAGGGAGAGTAGGGGAAGGATGGGAAGGTAAAGCCAGAGCCTGGTTCAGGAACTAGAGGAAAGAGATGCGAGGCACCCCAACAGGGGAAGAATGAGACGTAACAAGCCAATAGTGAAAAAGGAGATCTGGGCAATGAACGGGTTTCTGGTCCTATGATACCCCTGCTACCGGAGACTGGTCCCGAGTATGGCTCCAGCGACGCAGTATCCAAACACTCGTGGAAGAACCGGCATGGGGTACGAAAACTCTCCATGCCATACCTGAGCGCGAGGCAGGTTCCGTCCGCATTACGATGGTCCCAGTTCAGCAAGAAGCGGGGAGAAGTCGATGGGTCGAGAAAGAAGCGAAAACCAAGATTCCAGGCCAGGGCGAAGTTGCGCAAATGTCACATCATGGTCATGTGGCAAAAATTTTGAGCGCTCAAACAAACATGCTGGAAATCAGCCAAATTTCATGTTTTGGAGGCTCATTTTTTTTTTTCGGAACATAACGTCACCAAGCTTGCTCAGAATTGAAATATTTGAGTACTTTCACAGACTGGTACACCAAACAGAATATAGTGCATCACTGTTATTCCTCAGTTGGCAGCAAGTTAACAGTATGATCTTGTTCTCTTCCTGCAACATTGCCTTATATGGTGCATGAGAATCTTACCTAAGCGGCAAAATTTACGATGTCCAGAACCCAAATCATCTCCAATTGACAAAACAAACATTTCTGCACTTCAAAAAAAAAAATGGGTCAGAAAATCTTGTACTCCTCCATGAATAATCAATATTTTGAAAATCTGAAACCGAGGATGTCTCCACAGGACCTAAATACACCATTTCTCCGCTTTACTTTGTGTCTAAATATTTTGTGGCCAGAGCTTTGTTGCTGTCACGCTTTGGTCATGTGACCGCTCGTTGTGAGTGACTGACGCCTACCTTAGAAGAAAGAGATCCCCGCCACAGTATGGCGGGGTTCCATAGAGTCCGGCTGCGTCCTGGAACAGTGCCTTCTAACATTACTTCGCTTGTGATGTTCTCGTATCGCAGTTACTCCAGACTATTCCAGGCACAAACCTATGAAGCTCTGCCAATTTAAAAACCCATGACATTCCGAATTTCATGCGCCGCTCGACAGTGAGCGTGATTCAGGTGCTATGTCTTTTTTTCGATTTCGTGGCCAACACATGCATCGTGGTAGACGGGCATCAGGAAAAGGATAGATTGAACTATTCTCAGAATCAGTGTTGCTTCCTGCCCCACAGATCAGCTGCGCAGAAGGGACTAGCATCCATTCACCGAAAGGCATCTGTCTGAATCCCGCGGCGCCTTTATTTATTCCACATGTCTAATCCTCAACACCACTCAGACATATCGTGGCTTCCATACTTGACGGTGGGAACGAAGAATTGGTAGACGGTATCCATTGTCACAGCTGGCCGACGATCCCGGCTGCCGTTGTTCGAAGAGGGCAAGTGTCGAGTCCAAGGTGGGCTCCCTTCTGTTGCCGCCGGTTCGGTGGCCTCCATTTTTCACTGGCGCCCAGCATTGCCTCCAAGGTGTCGCCATACGCCCGATATACAACCTTCCACGATCTGGAGACGGAATATATTCTTAGGTATGCAACACCTGATTTCTTGTGCCTAGTCTCAGAATCCTTCTAGTCTGGTGTATGGGAATGCACTAAGATCAAGCAGCATCAGAATCACGGTCGGCCAGTCTGTACTTCCCTTCTAGGTTCGCTATTCTTATTCGGCCCCAACTATCCTTCCATATCTTTCCATCACTGTCATCTCCGGAATAGTAATCCTCACTCCCCGCCTTAGGATTTGGGGTAGAGAAAACCGTCTTCGTGATGTACGGCTGCTATAAATCAGATAGCCCTCCCACCAGCGTGAGATGATCATAACGCACAATCTTTTTGAGATGAGGTTAATTTGGCTTTGACAAGATGAGGGAGAGAAGGGACGTGCATATGTCCCCGCATAGGATTCTCCAGCTAGGCAAAACGGCCGCTTAGCCAAGCTGGGGAATATTTTGACAATATTGGAAAGGAATCCAACCTTCGGCGCTAGTTAGCGAAAGTGGCGATTATGCGGGGGAAAGTGACATACGAAGTCCCGACCGATTTGGTCCTCGTCCGGGACTAGCCACCAACATCATGATCCAAAATGTATCCGCAAGTCTGTTCCGGCTGAAATTTTTCGGTTCAATGGAGAAGGTTTCTGTGACTTGTAGCGGGCCGTTCTGAGGGGCAGTCGGTGAAAAGACGCAGTCAGCGTCCGATACAAGAGGCGTACTTCGGTTATCATACTACTCGAACCAGGTCCACCGTTGGGCCATATCATCCATGAGTCAGTATCTTGAAGCAGAATCTGTCAGCGTTCCGTTCGCCTTCTCGAATGCCCAGAAGAATAGAGTACACCTTGGAAAGTCGACCTCCACAAAAGGATCTGATTCTTTCCAGACCATTGTCAGTCATCACGAAAAGCGGCGGAAGTTGGTAAGGCTCGACAAAGCCTTATAAAGGTCACAAGGCACACAAGGCTTATCAGCCTGGCGAAGAATTCAAAGAGCCTTACACAAGGTTTAATTTCTTTATAAGGCTTATAAACTTGGCGAACCCGAGTACACTTTATTTGATCTCACCATGGTTATTAAGATATACGACGTCGATACTTGGATGTAACGGCCTTACCTACTTGTGTTTAACTCGCCGTGCTTTGGACTCTCTGCATAGAAGGGGGAGCTCTGAATACTTTGTAGCTGGAAAGCGGCCATTTCACGCAATAAAAATAGAAAGCAAAAACAATATATTGGCTGGTAGAAATTATACGGTCTATGGTACGACATTGAGAGCTCCGGGCAGCTGGAGCTAAGGTTCGGAAGAAGCAGGGGCCCCAGCGGCGCGCTTGCGAACGCGCGCAGCCTTGACACGCTCAAGGTTGCTAGGTCCACAGGCAGCAGCGACCGGGGGCGGCAACTGCGACGGTACCGAGCACGACCCTATCAGGTAGTCAATATACAGCACCGGAGGAAAGATGGCTGAGGACGCACCTGTTCCAGAGCGCAATGATTTCATTGCCCCATTCTTTCTCATCGAATAGGCCGCAGATCGTCCAGAAGAACTTTTCGTAACTGAAATGATCACCCTCGGTCTTGTACCAGTCTTGCTTCGACGATAGCGCGAAATAAACCTGTGAAATAAGCCGTTAGTATGGACACAAATAAAGAAAGATTAACGCACCTGCGCAACAACCCACGCGATGGTTCGGGGAGTGAAAGTGACAAGCCCGATGATGCTCGCGTTCCCAGGGCGGCCTTTGTGATAACCATCGCCTTCGAGCGCGGCATCGGGACCCATGAAGATCGCCTTGGCAGCCTGATGGAGTTTCAGCAGCATTTCAGAAACCGAAAGCACCCATACCCGCAGAGGGACCTCGCCTTTCAGTGCATTGTCGAGCACCATGATCCAGGCGTCGTCTTCGAGGTCTTCAATGTCGACAGGAAACTCCTGGTCCAGCGGGAACAGGAAGGCCGGAAGGTGATCACTCTTGATGTGCCTGGTACCATCAAGGATCTCCGTCCAAGTCCTAAATAAAAAAATTCGGGCGGCGATCCACGGTAGCCGTGAGACTCACGATTCGTCTGGCAGCCACTCCATCGGGGTGAGAAGCTGGGCGAATACTGGATGCGCGAAGCCGCGGTGGGCCTTAGACTTGAGCGACTCCAGAGGAGGGACGAGCGGGGCCTTGTCCTTGGTGAGCCATTCGGGGATCTTGCGCTTGAGTGTGGCTGTATCGTCGGAGCGCACCCCCTCGTGGCCAGTACTCAACTGGATGAGAAAAATCAGCAAGTGGATTGTGTTACAGGTCAAGAATCACCTGTTTTATGATGGCGCGACGGGGTACGGGCTGGTTCGAGAGGGAGAGGAGATGTTCGTGAAACCCCGGGAACTTCCCCCAGAGGATTTTCCAGGCTCCAGCCAGTTGTTCGCTGTGAAAGGGTGAGAACCAGTGGTAGGAATTCACTTCGACTTACTCCACTTCACCCTCGTCACCCGACATGGCAGCGTCTGCAGTGCAGCCATATTCAACAACATGGCCAATATTCACGAAGGGGCCGAGGAAGCGGCCGACGGTACGGCCGTATGCAATATAGTCAGTTAGAGTAGCATCAGCCTTAGATGTACCTCGCGCCGGACAGAGACGAGTCCCATCCATTTTCCTACGCCCAGATTATCGGAATCTTCCACGCTGACGTCGTGAACACAGCTCCTGGCGCCAATCCCAAACCTGAATCCATGGAATTTCTGTGGATCCGGCGCTATAAATTGGATCGCACTTGGCGTGGCGGGTTCAAGAAGAAAACGGTTGTTCCGCCTTGAATTTCTTCCTGAGGCTGACCCAGACGCATTTGGGTTCTTGAACCCGGATGAAGTGATCCGTGGCGCGCACATTATACCCGCATTTGCCCGCAGTACGACTGAGGATCTTCTATCCAGCGGCTCCATTGGGCGTCTGCCTCGCCCCCGGGTTAACTGATGATCAAGACTGGCGGTATTACTATGTGAACTTGTATGTCTTGAAATTTCTTGCAGTTTCTTGAACTGATTCTGTTCTACCTCAAGCTTCGTTGACCGAGACATGTACATGCGCTACCGAGGCGGTGGCGTTGGGCATTATCAAGTACCCATTCCGCTGGAAGAGGACATTCCAGACTCCACGCCTGATGACGATCAGGACGACGACCCAGAGCCAGTAATTCCCGATTCCGGAAGTGATCCCACCTCCACTTGCTACGCCTCCAGGAACGCCAGAGTTTCCTGCGTACCTCGAGCTTCCTGATACCCGACCCGATTCACCAAACTCGGAGAATGGAGATGGCGATTCCAACGACTCGAGCTCCGATGAAGAGGATCTAGATGACAACGACAAGGAGGTGGAAGAGCCAGATCTGGGACCGGAGGATGGTCTGGGGCATGTCGACGAGGAGGTGGAAGAAGGTTATGCTGTTTTGTAAAATTGTTTTTGCGCTGTGACACTTCTCATTTTCGATATTATTCAAATTACGCGCAGAATGCGAATACGCAGATGCACCGATAATGATGTGAATGCCGACCTTGCCTCAGATCGGAGAGCATCCACGTTATTACCGGCAAAAAAGGAGACGTATGTGGGACTGTACCAGTCAATAGCTTCCTGCCTGCCCTATCGAGCCGACAGCCGCACACCTGAGACCCGGAAGTGGGAAAGAGGTACCGGCCCGGGCCCATCAAGCCCCTAACTTTTCATCTTGATTCCGCCGCTCATGACCATTCTCTTCCTCCTCTTTCTACTGCCTCTCCCAGCCGTAGTACTTGCTTGGAGGTGGGGTTTAAAAGCAAGAAATGCTATGGTGGTCCAACCTGAATATCACCACAAAGCAATAAGCCCTCACATTATCTTGCTCAACGACGCAATCCTACAATATGGTGCCAGTGATCACTATTCAGCTCAACTGGCAAGTCAACAAGGCTTTCTGATGTTGTCCACTATGAAATTGACATGATTTCCAGGGCGATTAGCTGCGGAAAAGTTGGAGAAGAGTACTGGTGTCTTGTCCGTATTTGATTATCAGCGGGATACCGTGGATACATTGCCATATATATTGTTACCAGCCGGACGAATGTACATCTGCCTTCCATAGGCCATTGCATGGGCCTTATCAGCATGGTCAGTCCCTTGTAAGCCGAATCAGCCGGTGAGCCCCTTATATGCCCTGATGATCCGCACCAGGCTTGGCGCACATCAGCAGGCCATAACAGGAATCCCCGCTTTTGGTGATGGTGTGGGCCACTCAAATTGAGGTTCTATGTGCACACAGGATGACCAGGTGTGAAGTGAATGTCAGCATGGGGTTTCGAGGTCGTAGATAATGGTTATGAACACTTTGGATGTTCAACTTCGCAAGCAAGGGGAACTCGGGATTAAAATTTCGTACGTGGGGAGGGGGGGGGGGGTCCCGGGGGAGGCTGAAAAAAACTTTGTGATACTTTTGTTAGAAGATGTTGGAAACCCTCAAAACACCATTTGAACCATGCCAGAGGTTTCAGGAAGGGTTTGTATGATACCGAACCATCTTGAAGGTCAGTTTCCTAATATGGAATGCCTGATCACACACGGCGCTGTAGATTTTGCCTTCCGTGGCTCAACCACCTTCCCAGATGTTCAGGAAAATAGAATATGAGACTCACTATCATGGATATACAGTATCATTATTTTCCCCTGCCAATATACACCTAAGTCAAACCTAAGTTGTGATGATTGGTGCCTAGTGCCGAAGTGGGGGTGATAGACCAGATAGCAGCACAGGAGTGTGAGGAAAAGCACACCGATGTGTACTAGATGGCCAGGAGGGTGTTACTACTCTGTAGGATAGCTATACTGCCCGTCATGCCCGCCTCCAGTGGTATACTGAGCTGCGGCCGTAATCGGAGGCGACGGCCTGGCGCTAGGGGTGGGAAACTCCTCCCTATATGGAAGGAGGGGGGGGGGAGGGGGGGTCAGCCGAGGGTCGAAAAAAACATTTCGACCCTATGTACTTATTTCGAATCCCGAGTTCCCCTTGTTCGCAAGATCATCAAATCAAAGACCGTGATAATCAACTTACGGCATGTCGGCCGAGATCCTCCGAAGGTTGGCCGAATATTACATTTTGGCCCGAACGAGTCCCATCGGCAGCGTTCGGTAAGTGCTTTCGTCGCAGCCGCTCGCAGTTAGGGTCAAAACATTGTGCACATGGTCGTCGGGAGGGATGAGTTGTCCATGGACTTGTCTGTTCCTCGTCTGCCCTGTGCGGTTTCACTTTAATTTTTTTTTCACACATTCAATGCCCATGCCAACGCTCTTGCAACTGTATGCATAAATGATGTGCAACTTTTCTCTCTCTCTCTCTCTCTTTCTCGCCAACTATTTTTTTCTCAAACCTCGGGGTGCCTCTGTGTTGTATGGCTGTATGCTGTGAGTGCTGGTTGCTACTCTCACAAGGATAGGGTCTATCTCAGCGGAACCGAGCTCAAACCCAGACCAGCCGAGTCCACACAGCCACACACGGCACGTTCGGTATCATGAGTCTGAAGCCCGAGTTAGTCTTCAAGGCACTCGATTTCCATTCTTCTCTTCTGGCATGGAAAGGCCCAATTCGCTCAGAAAAATTCTTGATCTGGGGGTCTCCTTTTGGGGAAAATTTTCGCTCCCACGGGGAGTCAATGTTGAGTCAATGTCTGACATCAATCACGAGTATCCCTAGGGCAGTGGGTTCCACTTTGGTTCCGCCAAATCCTCTCAGGAAAAGCATCTGGCACTCACCTAACCCATACATTACGAGACATTCTGAGGTTTAAAAGTTTCTGAGCGCAGAGAACGTTGCAACATTTGGAACGGAAGAGAACATCACATATTTTTATTGTCCCTGAAATTTTTTGAATTACACAGGTACGCCAGCGCGCTCGTCGTCACACTCGACAACTGCCCAGCTGTCCGACTTCGTCGACATGACCACTTAAGGTTACTGCGCCATTCTCTCCCGGCGCCGCTCCCATGTATTCACGACCGAATACGAAAGCGAGGGCGAGGGAGACATGAGGGTGCAGAGTCTCGAGTGTAAGCATAATATGAAGCGTCGATGATCGTCTTCGTTTTTCTTTCCGCGCTTGCTATTCGCGACTTTTCACGAGTGTCTTCATTTCCACAATGTATAGTAGCGTAGATAGGAGTTTTCATTGTTATCATGTGTTCTGTACGGTTGACCCGAAAAATGTGTTAATTGCTATTAACCAACTGCTAAAAGGACATATACTCTCAAATTTCATAGGACCGCAAGTCATCACTTTGCTGCAAAGGCAGAAAGCTCAGACTGAGCTAGAAACTCCTGGATGGAATATTCCTCCCACGATCCATCGAGTTTCTTCCACGCGTGGTCAACTGCAGAAGAAGGTGAGTTTTTTTTTGCCGGCAAAATAATGTGTTAGAGGAACATACAGAAAGAACAGGCTTTCAGCGTTGGGCAGACGCTTCCCCAAGTCTGCCCTATAGCCCGGTGGTGCTGCTTGGTGTCTACTTTCAAGGCCTGACGAAAGGCGGGCATGGTGCGATCCAGGGAAAAATACGCGAGATGGTTGAACTGGGGCAGGCACTCCGTGATGTGTTTGACAGAGTCGGACGCTTCCTTTGGTGCATTCACGGAAAGCGCGCGACAGCATGGAGTAGTTATTCAACTTACATTCATCAACCATGGATGTGAAAGCTGGATTCCAAGGCTCCTTGTGTGCGGTATGTGTCTCGACAAAGACGCCAGGACAATCGAATATTCTCTCGAAACGAAGTTGTGGGAGGAGACAAAGGGTAGGATGGGATTTGTCAAAGAAGCCAATGCCGCAACGACGGTGTTGATGTCCTGCGGCTGTCTGCCACTGTGCCAGATCATCCGAGCCGCTTTCAGACCACGGGTAATACCCTGAGCTAGAATAGGAGCATAATCCGCATAACCTTCAAAGGATTGCAGGTTTGGGAGGGAGATCTGACTCGAGTGGCAGTCGGTACGAACACATTTTAGTGTCTGATGACGCGTTGGGAAGGACGCGATCATGCTCCCGTCTGTGTCGATAGTTCGACCGAGTGTTAGCCGACAACTGAGAAGTTGGGGAAAGGTTAATAATGAGATCCTCTCCGGCATTGTGAACGAGTTGAACGAATTGTCAGGTGTTCGAGTCGGCTCATGAGATTCATCGCCATAAACAACACGTCAAATATTTCCGCGGCGCTGTGAATCAGGGATGAGGCGCCAATTGCAAGAAAGATACGGAACGACTTGCTGTCCATAATCCGTAATCGTATAACATGTGCCCGGGTCGGGTTCGCAATAAGTGCAGAGAAAAGGCGTGGGTGATGCCGATAGAGGCGGAGAAGATGTTGAGGGAAACCGCGCTGTTTAAAACAGGCAAAGCTAGGCTGTAAAACAGCTTAGAGGTGCGACAGAGCGTTGCCTGGTCTGTTTTCGATGCGAATTCAACTATCTCGATGATGAGCTCGTTCGGTAGCAACTGAACAAACATCATGTGTAGTCCGCGTTGGTTGAAAGTTTGCTTCGGTCTTCTAGGTAAGTTGTCCGGTGAGTGTGGTGAGCGTTGAGGTGAAGTGGTCATACAAAAAAGCATACCGATGAAAACAACGGGGCGTCGACCAATGCACGTCCCTTCTCCCCCTCATCTTCTCGAAGCCAAATTAACCCCATGTCAAAAAGATCGTGTGTTATGATCATCTCCCGCTGGTGGGACGGCTACCCGATCTATAGCAGCCGTACATCACGAAGACGATTTTCTCCACCCCAAATCCACCCATCAACCTGAAGATATTGTCGAAGCATCGTGCGTGGGCACAGGAAATACCACCAGAAGGGGGGACCAACCAACTGCGCCACACTCACACTCACACTCATGGACGTCAATTCACCAACTTGCGCCACTGTGGCGCACGTGAACACGACTTGCACCACTGGCGGCTGGTCCCCACTGGCACCACAAGGTTTTTGGTCCTTCAAGTTGGAGCATAATCAAACAATTGAACAGAGAGTTTATTAATCAGTTATTGATATTGCTGCTCTACTACCAAGCTTAGGTGGTGAGGAGACTCTGAGAAATTTGGAGTGGATGCAAACAAATGTATTGAAATGACGTACATACCATACTTACCATACATCACTCTCTTTTCACTCTCTTTATAAAATTAAGCCTGTCCGTCTGAAGCCTTTTCAAACTCCGCCAACAGCATCTTTCCCCGAGCTTTCCCCTTTCATCCATCTCTGGCTTTGGTCTCATGCCGCGGCTACGGATTGGCTGTGCCTGCGCCGTGGCAACGCCGTATTCAAAGTGGCCTCTGTCAACTCCTGTACCTCTGCTCACACTCACGCAAAATGCATGGTTTGCCTTTTTTTTTCTTTCTGGCCACCATTAAACTGTTCATTCATTGAGAATTGAATTTTGGAAGAGGATCCTCTCTCACGTCAATGCCGGGTTCACACCATCTCCAGTTCTTCTGCTCACCAACTCGGTAAAACTATTCAATACACAGTTTACCTTTTAGCGTAATTGATAAGAAAAGAACCCTTCACTCAATGTTTAACCTAAAAAATTGGATTTCGGAAGGGGATGCGAGGCCGCGAAGCGGCCGAGCAGCCGCTTGTCTAATATATAGTTAGATGGCTCGTAATACTGCCCACCAACACACACAACTGCGCCCCAGTGCGGATGCACACGCTCATGTCAACACTGCGTGCATCCACCGCCATCCCCCTGCGAAGATGGCGCGCGTTTTGAGTGCGCCGCCATCGCACATGCATTTTGTGCATGTTCGCATCCGGCACATTCCACACACAAGTTCCACGAGCACTAGAAGGCAGCCACTCACTCAGATCAAGCACCAGCATGATAGTTCTGTGTGGTCACAGACAACAACTGCTCCCCACCACTACGAGGGGAGCTTTGGTTTGGGCGGGGGTGCATGACCACCGGGATGGAATCGGCCACTAGTAAGGATGTGCAGGGGTAGCGGGTCTGGTGGGGGGTATAGGGGTACGGGTCCAAGGGGTACGGGTACGGTGCGTGTTCTTACAGACCCGCAACATACCGTGGACCCATCCCGCGGGTACAGGGGTGCGAGACGGGTCTGCGAAAATGATCCTGGGAGGCATGTTTTCGCTCAGAATTTTTCCGGTTGGTAGAATTGAGTCATCGCATGGATGATCTGAGCCTTGTAATATTTTCAGGTTTTTCTGATGCCCTCGACATGGATATTGATGTCAAAATTCTACTGTAGCTGAGATTTCAAACACGTCAACTGCTCACTTTTTTTGGATTTAATCGAGCACTGGAGCTTCGTTCGCACTCAATGAACGCGAAACTGATCAAGGTGAGCTGATAAAAAAAAGTTAGAACGCCTGGAGACGATAAATTAAGTATTTAAGCTGTGGTTGCATATACCCGCGGGTTTTAGGGCGCGGTATAGACCCGTACCCCTGCAGGGGTGGGGTATGAAGGGGTACAGGTACGGGTCCGCTCGAGGTAGACCCGCGGGCGACCCGTGCACATCCTTAGCCACTAGTCGAGATTGAAACACTCACCTTTTCTGCACATGCACGAGGGGATAGGCACAGGTGAGGGATGGCCATGAGTAGGTAATTCAATTAGCGAAGAGCGGGCACACACCTTTCAGTGTGATCAGCGCAACCTCATTCCGACGATTGCACGAGATTACCACTCTCCATCATGCCAAGTGGTCGAGGGCATTTGCAGGCAACTGGGCACCGTCCATGGCGGCCAATGGAACGGGAGGAGAAAGAGAGGAAGAGGGAGGAAGCAAGAAGCAAAAATGGGATCAGATCGGCGGTGTAACGGACTTACCCCTATATTTCCTTTTCTTTTACTACTTACCGCTTACGAACTTCCTACTTCCCCTTTCCGTCTTGATTGCTTCACCGCCACCTTTGATCCCGTATAAGTAGAGTTGTTGTTGTGAGCTTGAGTACGAGGAATAGTAGACATATCGATTTTCTTCAGTGGGGTGCCGGTAGCAAGTCGGTTTTGGTGGTTGATCAGACCACGGATACCAGAGCAAAGCAGCGGCGGGTTTGTTGAGTCAAAATATGTGACGGAAGCGAGGTAAGGTCGAGTTCCGGCACACGAGAAACTTAGGGTAGCGAAAAGATGACTGTTGTAAGCAATAGTTTCACTGAAGAAATACACCGGACCCGTTTGGTGGCTCGCAATGACCCTGGTGTCCCCCGCGCCGCCTACTACTCCGGTTACGGGCAGTATGTCCCCGCTCGGCGTCTCCTTCTGGAGAGCCGCTTGTCGATCTGGGTTCGCCCAGGTCGCGTCCCGTCACCCCGAGCT
>JARKIC010003466.1:0-20382 GCA_029378375.1 Mycena olivaceomarginata | reverse complement strand
AAACACACGAGTTGATGCAGCAATCGTACACCTGCGGCTTAAAGCCAGCCAGGAAGTTGATCCGCGAGCGAAGGGCATCGAGTTTGGGGAGGGGAGGGTTCTGAGGGAATGCGTGGGGTAGTTTCTTGAAGGCCCGGTCGGTAGTATTTGTCTGGACCTTGTACGCAAATGCGCGGCAAATGCGAGGATCGTATTCACCCAATCTCCGCGCTAACTTGGAGGTAAGCGACTCATACGAGACTGAAATATGTTGTACGCACCGGTCGCTGCCTCTGCTTCATACCTGCCTCCTAATGTCTCCCATCGGCAAGACCTTCGTCTGGGGACCGGAAGCTGTCCCCAATCGAATATATCAGAGGTCTTGGTCAGAGTCTTCCCCATCGCTATCCTCCGCCCTCACAATCTCCTCGTCCGAATCTGAGTCAGATCCGTCAAATGACTCAGAGTCAGATTCAATTCGTATTCGAGGCGGCGCCCAGTCGAATTCATCTTGCAGAGCATCGTCTGATCCGGTTAGTATGCACGTCAGGACTCAGGCTCATGCCTGTCGGGCTTGGAGGAGCAGAATTGAAGTCTGAGTAGACAAAAAAATTAATTGATGCCGGCAAAGCTCTCGCATCGGTGACTTTACCATGAGATGAATCAACTCCTATATTCTTGATAATTGGAGGGCTCGACAGCATGGGTATCGTTGAATTCGTCGGAATCAGCCTCAGAACTCCGTGAAAAAATCCGCCGCTGCCGCGAAGGATGCATAGGAGGTGGGAGGAAAGGTGAGGCATTGGCAGCACGTCGGTGAGCCGGACAATCTTCTCGGAGAGGAATTGTTTGCAGCAGTCACACAGGACCTTTGGAGCCATAGACACGTATCAGGCGAGCGCGCGCGAAGAGAGTAGAGGAAAAGGCTGTATTTGGCAAAGAGAGATGGTCCGTGCACATAAATAAGTCGTAACAACGTGAAATTTTCAAATTGTGACTCTCGCCACCACTCTCGCCTCATCTGTCGCCTCCCCGTTAGCTCTCGACGTCCACAATGGCCACAAAAGTCAAAGGACGTACCCCCATCGATTCCCAAGAAGGCCAATCAAGAAAACCAGCCACCTCTCAAGTCCAATAGCGTGGGCACCCACGCACCAACAAGCGCCGAGATTCATGCGTTCCTGGAGAAAAAACTACAACATAGATGGCTGTAACACCATCGATATCGTCCACGCCCGGCGCGGAGAATGACGAAGATTAAGCGTGAGCACGTATTTTCTCGCCAATATTGTCAGACTCACCATTCTTTCAGAGATCCTTGAAGAGCGCGAGGCCAAGATTACGGCTCAGGAAGCTGAGAAAGCGAAGCTCATGAAGGAGGGTTGCGGCTTTGCAGGCTCGTCTTGTGAGTGCTCCAGCCAGCGGGGCCGCAAGTGCCGAGCCTGAAGAGCCATCTGGGGCAGAGCAGAGACAAGACGCTACTAGTATGTCGACATTGAGTTCCATATCCGGTTTTCTTACTGATCCCACGATACATAGAGGCCTTGGAGCACGAGCAGCACAAGAATGCCGAGCTCCAGAAGCGTCTTGACGCCCTTAGTGGAGGTGGGTGCCCGGTGTCGAAGACTCAGAGCGTGAGAAGATCCCCAGACCCGCCGGTTCCGCAGGGAACATTTTAACATCCAGAACGCGATGGGCTCGGAAACGGTCGCGCTAATCGTGAAATCTACAAAGGAATCTTGGTGCGTGACGAGTTCATCGATGGCAAGGCGCTGACAGATTCATACAGCGTAACCTCCGTAGACCTCTTGTTTGCAGGCGGGCATTAACTGGGAAAGTCCCTGGGGCGCAAGTCCCGGTGGATGCAAAGAGTAAATTCTTCCGAGTGGTACGTCGTCCTGCATCACGGCTGGAGCTTGTGCTGATTATTCGACGGCATAGGCACGTAAGCGACACCCGATCCTCGAGCAATACGAGAACGACTGGGCGGCGAAGAGATTGCGAAGCAATACGTCAAAACAAGCCGCCGTAACGCCTACAAGCATGGATGGCTTGAAGTCCCAGCTCAGTACGACATACCTCAAAGACAATTCGGCCAAGCGCGACCAGTCCGGATCGCCGTAAGAGGCGTGCTGCCCCCGCCACATCGAAGAAAGCCACGTCCGCCACCAAGAAAGCTACCGCTGCCGCCAAGAAAGCCGCCATAGTGAAGAAAGTCCAGAGTCGCCAGCCAGCGAGTCGGCAGGTAAAAACAAGGCGAAGCAGGTGGTGGTAGACGAAGAGGAGGAGGAGGAGGAGGAGGAGGAAGGTAGCGATGCGAGGATGTCGGGCACCGACAGCGACAAACTGAGCTCGAGGTGGGTACGTGGCAGGCTTCCAGAACGATTTCGATGCCGTCAACTAACGGCACCTTCCCACCTACTAGCGCCGCGTTCACACATACCGGAGACGTTGTTGCAGATGCCCCTAGTACACCGTAAAGTGCTCCCTGCTACTGTGTCTTGTTCTTTGCTTCTACAACGTACCTGAGCTATATTTGTGTATCGTCCGCTGAATCCATCTATTTCCTTTTTATGGTAATTACCTCGCCGTGAATCGCAAGTGAATTTCACCCTTGTTGAGGCTTAAAAGCACCCTAAGTCCCGTGCTCAAGCTCAACAGGATATAGGTTGGTCGTAGGTTGACGGATCCATCCTATGTAGGATGATTTTCAGCCGGAAACCTTCCCCGCCCAGTAGGATGAAAACGGTAGTTTTAGGTGGTTTGTCAACCTACGCATTCAACCTAAACATCGGCTCAAATTCATCCTATGTCCGGTGAAATTCAACAAATAATGCGATGATATTAATCCTATGCTAGGTTGAATCATAGGATGTTTTTCATCCTTTGCCGCCGCCCCCAGAGCCCTTTCCCTTTGAAGACGTACAGGCATGTCAAGGCGTCAAGGCGATAAGCCCCCAAGACCCAGAAGCTTTATGTCTAGGGTGCAATTCCAGGTATGGCGAGCGTCTTTCAGCCCATAAAGCGATCGCTTCAGCCATCAGCAATGACAGGTCCTGGTTCAATCCCCAGTTCAGCCATTCTTTTGCATTGAACAAACAGCAAGCCTGTATCAACTGCCAATGGTGTGAGACAGAACGAATCCAGACTCCAACACATACTATTATGAAGAGCCAGCACATTGAATCCCAACTCCTATCTCAAGATGATGCAGTGATGACAACTGGGCAACAAGCTGCAGAGCAGCCAAAGGGGCTCAGTGCTGAGCTTCCGTACACCATAGCCAACATCTACATGCAGGTCTTTGATTAATCAACAATATCTTGGTCGCTGCCAATCTTTGCTCCATGTTCAGCATGTTGAACACAAAGATTGGTGGAACCGGGATTTGAACCTGGGACCTATCACCCTTCAAGGGATTTAGATTCAACTTCAATTTGTGGGTTCGCGATATTCAAAATAGCTATGCGGAGTTTTATAACTCGGTGGAGGCCAAAAGCCCAGTTGCTAATTAGTAAAGGAGAGTTAAGTTCCGAAAAATCAGTCATGTCAGCCTTCGTTTTTTTGCACTTCATAGGCAGACCGGTTCGCCGGGGGGGTTAAATGTGTGCGCGATGGAGGGTGCATTCACTTAGCCGGACTATGATTCGACCAGAAAATGAGCACTCATTCCACTTCTGCACCCTGTGCCTCTGCACCCTGTGTGGGATAAGGGAGTGAGTGCAATGCCTGGCAGGTATTGCTGTTTAGCGCCCAGTTGGAAATCTGGTCAGCAGGCGTTTCGCTCCTCTCCACCCGGCTCTCCAGATATTCTGTTCTTTTCACACATCCAACAATGCCCGCCCTGAAGATGAAGGATCTCGGTATCACGTCGTATTGCCTTGGCTTAGAGATCTCGCAGGACCTCGAAGCGCAGACCGTGTACATTTCGCAGGCGCACCATCATTGTCTCTTCACCTACACGTGGAATCTTGAACCCCACGGTGATGCGAAGACGATGCTCCCGGCGAACATCAGCAATTGAATATCGGCTAGGTAACATGACAGGGGAATGATTGAGAGCATGCAAAGCGGCACCACCGCCCAGCTCATAGATGAGGACGGCGAGATCGACATCGAGATCCGTATAATTACGGCGTGGTATTTCCGTTGATGGCAAGCTCCACCTTTTCGGTGGTTTTAGAAATACCCCAGCCATCCGTCCGTGAATTTGAAAGAAGGCGTGCAAGGCCAGGGACGTTGTTGGTTGAGATGAGATCATAAAATATTTGTGTGACTCGACGGACTTGCGAGCCCTTTTGAGGGATTTGAAGTATTCAGCTCTCCATCAACGGAAATCAATCACAGTGATTCTTAGACCGGCGTACAAATTATTCACCTTCAGCTGTTCATTCTTCAATTGTTTTCTAACCGATACAAGCTTTGTCTCCATCTGATCATGGCTCAGGCGGGAGGCCGGCTTTTTGCCAAACGGCTGAGTTGCCCACTTGCGGACCACCGCAATGGAAGACTCGAGTCGGCAACACGAAGAGCAGCCGGTTCCATTGTATGATGAGAACCGACGGCAATAGGTTGAACGAACTCGGAGGACAGATTTAACTATGTCTATTGCAAGAAGAGAATATCCGGGGTCATGTCGGGATTTCTGGGTATGTATGGACAGCGGGTAGGATGCAAGAATGTAGGGAAGACTCCAAACGTAATCCGACCCCGGGCATGCGGGCGAATCTACATTGGTGGGTGCTGATGGGTGTACTTTCGTATTCCATCAGCTCGGCAAGGAAATTACAGAATCCCGTACGCACTGATTGTCGAAGGAATACATTTTTGACCGCCCCAATGGGAAGTCATAGATGATAGTCCTTTCTTGAATGTGTGCTTCACCCACTTGAGGCATCGTGGGCACTGCACCTCTCGTGTCCCTATCTCTGAGTCCCCTCTCTCAAGAAATTGTGGCTCATTATTTTGCGCAGTGCCAGCCGAGTTTGCGGTCAAAGAGGTATGTGCATTATTTACAGGGGAAAGAGCCCATGTTGTTTCCAGAGTTCGCGCTGTGGGTTTGCGCGAAGGACTTGCGTTTGGGGACGCGCCGCGACGCGTCGACGCGGATGAAGAAAAGTGATGGATTGATGGAAGTGATCGCCGCTGTTTGTCCTGCCAAATACTTTCCTTTTTCGGGGGGTAGGTAGGGTCGTGGGAATGTTTGCCAAGATCCGAAGATCGCTCACCTCTTGTTGAATACAGTAAAGCATGGGTTTGGCCGCCTGGGGAGGTTGACGGCGCCCGTTGGATCATCAAAACCATCCCCGACACACCTACAATCCGAGGTTGATCTCTTCTGATGGTCTTCCAGCCGTTACTCCGGTTCAGATGCACCAACTCCCGAACATTGAGCCATTCGGCCATCAAAGTTGGCCTGATACGGAAGTTGAAAGTCGCCAACCTGCGCCATTCTGCCCTCTATGGGTTGCTGGAGGCAATCTGGTGGTTAAATCATACATTTACATACACTCGGCCACCTGTTTTGGCCAAATCAAATCCGATTTTTCTGTGCAAGGTGTGGCGAGAATATATTTGAATATATTCAAAATATATTCATATTCAGTTGCAAAAATATGATACGATACACTACAAATACGATACGCACCCAGAGCACTGAATACGATATGTACGCTATTTGCCGTATCGTATTCGTATTTGGCCAGCACTAAGCAGTTGTGGCCAAGTTGAACTGCAGTTGCCCAATTCGGACATAGAGATCAATTTTAGCGTGCAAGCACGTTGCATAGCTCACCCATTCAAACTTGAACAGAATCTTGAGCCCGAATACTTTGAGGCTCCTTGTGGTCATATGTACCCCTCCATGGTATTAGTTTGTCCATATGAACGAAATTCAGAGTAATAAAAACCATTCATTCACCCATAGAAGCTTCATTCATACCCGTACACGTAACATCGCCATTGGAGCCAAAGATTTGTGAGGATAAATTAATTTATATAGGTATTAGAACGAGCCACAATTGCATCGTATGCACCAGAGCTTGTGCGCTGGAGATAATCAGAAAATTTCCGAGCAGTGCTGTATTGCGGGTCCGTCTCATAAACCTCCCGAAGAAACCGCAACGCAAGCTGCACGTTCCACTTGCGTTTACTGGCGAGATGTTTGTCAATCAAATCGTAAATCCTCTTGCGCTGGCCATACTTGTTCTTCATGATTTGCGTACTTGATCTCCACCGAGCACCCCCATCCCTCATCGAGCTCCCGAATAGATAGGAAGCCATTGAGCCCAAGGCTCCATTCCGTCCAAGCATCGGTGATTTTTGGAACGGACTGGAACGTATACTGGGGAAGAAAAGAGCTCGTCTTCTCAACCCATACCATCGGTGGCGTCTCAACCGCTTGGTCCGAATACTGCAGCGCAAGGGCGTTCCAAGCAGATGTCCTGGGGTGATGGTAATCCAGATGCAGGGGGGATTGGAGGGTCGAAGGATGAGGAAGCAGGTGCAGCCACAGATGAGGAAAGAATGGTAGAAAGCCCGGGGAATAGTGCAAGGTAGCTGCGAATCTGCGCTGAGGTCCATCGGTGTTGGTGTAAGATCCGAAGTGTTGGCGCGAAACACAAAATCATCGGTACCGGAATCGAAGCGGTAGCAGCAGGCCGAGCTACAGCAGGTGAAGGGAGGTCAGAAAACAGCGGCGGAGGAATAAATACTGCTGTAGAAACACATTAACATGGCTCAATAAACTGTTGAATTTTTATGAAGAACTTGCCTGGTGTCATCTGAGCCTTCCGACTAGAGGATTTGCCCTTGCCCACTGTCCGACTCATGAAACTACTGCGTGAGCAGCTGTATCTGGCATTCAAGGCGCTCAATATAGGCTCGAGTCTCGTCGCGCTCCGCGCGCTGAGCGAACGAAACACCTGCAATGGCGCCTTGAAATCCGCGAACTAGGTTTTGCGCCAGGTTTTTTAACCGCAAACTTGCCTGTGCTTCGATCTCTGCGAGATGAGCGACAGATGCAGTGGCAAATTGCCGGAATATGAGCGAATTGAAAGGAGGATAATTGAAGAGAGGGGAGTTGGTGTATTTTTTATAAAGGATCGCACCGTCTTGGAGGACCCACTGTTCGAAACCAGACAAGGAGTTTGAAGAGCTGGCGCAAGGCGCTGTCACGAGCAAAGGGATTCGCCTTCTCACGGTCTTCTAACGCTACAAGCTCGTCCTCAACCCAAGGGAAAATCTGGGCGATAAGTTCCCGGGGTGGCTCTGCAGAGAAACAAATTCTTGAACTCCGTCCAGGCTGAGGACGAACGACTTACCAAGAAATTCGCGAGCAAGGAAATGAGACTCAGGCCTCATGGCGTCAAACATGGCCGCTCCGAGAAGGGCAGAGCACGGTCGTAGCAAGGCTTAAACGAACCACTATCGCTCCACACCGCCAAGGTGCTTTGGCGCCGTCAACTGAAGCCCACATTCCCGCGCTGTTTTGACAGAAAACTCGCGACCGGCATGGGTAACTTTGGAAATATTAAACACCGTTCTTCTCGTAGATGGGGTTGACTCGTTTTCAGTGATCTAGGATCTGCATTCAGCAAAGAGTTCGAACTGGGCCTATTTTGGCTATATCATCCTTCGATTACCTGTTCTCATTTGATTCTCGGCGCATTAACGGTCAACAATATGTATTGGCAGATTGGAAAGATCAATGAAATAATGAGCTTTGTCGGAGAAATGTGGGATTGAAAACGCGGAGGCAGCCATTGATGCGAAAGATGGCAACCAAAGTTGTGGATGGATCGACCCCAAAGCGGAGTTTCAAAAGCTTCAGACAGACGCGGATAATCTTATAAAGAGAGAGACATACACCATAGTCAAACATTACGTTTTTACATGTGGACATACCCGAATCCGCTTGAGTGTTGTATTTTCTGAAGGAGGAGAATGACCATTCAACAAAGTGCACAATGAATTACAATTACTTCCAATATTCTTCGTCCAAAGTTCAGGTTGACTAGAATACATGTATAGGTATAACATATCCAAGAACTAGGTCAATCCGAGGCGTACTCCAAGTGCTACAGGTGGAAAGCCGAGATTTTTCGGCAGAACTTGCATTTTCTGATGGCATCAAAAATACCGGTATTAGGTTGACAGGGGATTTTCGATGCAATTCCAACACACTTACTCCCGAGCCAATCCGGTCAAAATTCCGCTCAGGGCCAGCGGACATGTTGAACCTTCTCAATCTGCCGAGCCCTCCACTGGCACGCAGCTTGATGCCGATGGGAGTGCAGCTCCAGGTCAGAATCCAGGGGTGAGGCACTGGAGCACGGGCAGTGAAGGAGCTATCAGGCACAGTGAAGGCAAACAAGACGACTGGGGAGTGAAACATCAGTACCCGGCCCCCAGCTACTGGCAACTAAGCATATCGTCGTTTGACCAACGATATGCTTAGTTACAAACGACGTTTGTACCTGGGGCAATCTAAGTTGTATATCAATAAAACCGACGCATAAATTGCTTTGGCGCGGTCGCCCCCGTTGTCGCGCACAAGATCCTAAGTGCAGTTTTTTAGTGCGTAGAGGCAAGTTGGGGCATGGGGGAACACATACTGAATTATTTCATTCAAATCGACAGTCACGTGTCACGGACCCCTCTGTCGATGTCGAATATCGGTTGGATGTCACGCGTCACGAAGGCTTTTGTCGAACCTCCAAGCCATCACCATTATGCTCACCCCCCCGCCCCCCCTCCCCCTAGGAGAGCAAAATTTCCAGAAGTTTGTCAAACTTTTGGAGGGTGCGGTCATCCAAAAAAATCGGCCGCTGTCGAAATGTCGAATAGGTAAATCCGGTCACGCATCAACACCCCCTGTCGATTTGAATGAAATAATTCAGTACATCCTGTGCCTGTGAGCAATAGTGATTCCGGCGCATGCAATTGGAGGATATGGGACCTCAGTGATGGGGACAGAGAATATAATAGAGTACATTATTTATTGAGCTTCAAGTACAGTAGATATCTTGAAACTTCTGCAGGATACTGTATTTTTTCGTTCAATTCGTCAGGGGGTGTGACGCGTGACGGTTTTTTGCCCTTTTTGTCGTGTTCAACCCCTTTGGGTCCATGCTATTTTTCCACACAACTTAACCCATGCTGAACTACGGAGTTCATTTCGGTTCATTCCGAACTACGCCGCAACGATGAACTGTCAAGCGCAACCCCCATAAGGACCATTGAGCGGTCGAAACAAGGCTCGTGAATCAACGGCTGTCCAGAGAACACTCCGAGAAATCACGCGACCTTTGTTAGAGCCGTCTGAAACCCTTCTTGCGTTCCTTCCCCCATCATCTCGTCCTCCCGTAACATTTCTTTCTCCCTCTGATACGTCGTTTGACACTGGTTCTTGCCTGGATCAAGAGACTACATTAGTGGCCATCAAGGCGCTCAAATCATGCGGCTGTTACCTGTTGTCTGACGAACAAGGCCTGAAACGGCTTCTCAAGATACAAGAAACGTGCAAGAATTCCTCAAGATCTCGACGCAATGGGTTCTTAAAACATTGCAAGACCTCATTCTGGACGAACAAGCCTGAAAATTTGTTCTCAAGAGAGAAGAAAGTGCAAGAACATCTATGGCCCCGACACTGGCATATTGATTGAGTGCGGAGGGTCGAGCTACATCTTGGATCAGTTGGATACTGAAAGCTGCTGCCTTTGAGCCCCTCCCTCTTTCGTTCCTGTCATCACGTCCCAAACCTTCCAAGCCGTGGGCGTGAGCAAGCAAAAGCTCAAGTGAGTTTCCAAAACACTTCAAGGACCATTGACCCCATCTTGTGTAAAAAAATTATTCATTACGTGGTGCAGAAGTCACAATCCCTGGAGGGTCGTACCGTTCCCTCAAATTCTTATCTTTTGGTCGCGACTAACGGATCAATCCAGGTATAACTCGGCCAGAAACTGAACAGTTTACTCATCATTTGTGCATTCGATAGCAGTGAAAAAAACAGCAAGAGCTGTATTCTAACTGGTGAGCTAGCTTGTCGATAATATCCAGAACATCTTCTTACACGCATGTTTGTCGAAATCACCTAATAGTATGAGGGCTTTGCCCCCAAATGGTAGGTCAGAGCACATGATTCGACGCAACAGTCATCAACACAGGCAGAACAGCATGGTTGGCCATTTGGGCCTCATCCCAGATCAAACAAAGCAGCCTCAACGCAGAAGGTCTGCACGTGGGTCACCAGGTTCGACCGGAGAGAGTAGCATTTCATTTTTCTCGTTACTGGTACCTGGGAAAATGAGTTGCAAAATTCAGCGGCAGTCCATATTTTACAGCATACCTTGAAAGCAGAGTGTGTTGTACCGCCACCAGGGTACAGTTGCGCTGTAAACACTGCTGTTGCGGTTGGAATCACAATTTTTCCTAGGGATCGGATTTTGTCTTCGATAGAGTATTGACAGCATAGTTTTCCGTCGACCTGCCTTCCATCCACAAACAGGCATAGTGGTGTCGAGTCAGCACAGCAGAAGGCAAAATTGTATATTTCCAGTTGTCCGGTTTTAAGATTGCCACTGCAGTATCTGCTCTAGAGCAAGTTGTTCAGGATTCTGACCCCATCGCATGAGCTCATGTTCGACTTCTCGCGAATGACAATGGGTTCCAGTAGACCGAAATCAGCGAGGCGTTTGCCATATTCCTCCAGAAGCTCGTCTAGTGCGGTATTCAGACCTAAATGCAACACATTGTTTGCACGGAGGATGAAATCATGCGATATTTCGTGGTAGAAGGTTTCCCACATAGCATTGGACTATCCACGCGATCGTTGACCATTAAGTGAACAGAGTCGGAGAGGCAAATAACCTCTTCGCCAGTATATGCGTCCTGTAATAAATGTATCATTTTGGCGCAGTCAACTAATACGTAGTCCGGGTATCAACCATTTCCCAGGTACGGGAAGACCTAACCGATCTCCGGGCGCGAGCGATTGTCGCAAGTACTGACCCTCGCTGCTGAGTGGGCAGACATGCGGGTCGTTCCCTACGACTTAAGCCTCTCGGCACGGTCAGCTCAGACCTAACCACACCCGTTAGAGCAATCTTGTATCCTGGTCCAAAACCTGAGCCAAAAGTAGACAATTGAGAGCAGAAAAAAAAATAATTATGAGTTGATGTCTTGATTTGTTCTGAAAGCAACCCCGAAAGAGCAACAATCAAGCCTTGTTTTAGAAAGCGCTGAATGTTTGCTTTGTTACCAGCAAGGCTGAAAGAACTCTTGAGAGATTGACACTCTCAAGAGCCGAATTTCCAACAAGGCAGAAAGAACAGGTTTTGAAACTAGCCGATAGGCGCACTGAAAGAGATTCTTTCAGCGTGCCTTTCGGCCACATTGAAACCAAGACTTTGTTCAATTTTTGAAAGCGCTACCAAAAGCTTGACTTTCGGAAGGACCCCAGGGTGTACCTTAGGGTATACCCCGAGTGCAGCCGCAGGTGCACCATGCGATTGAGCCTCGCCAAAATAAAATCCCAAGAATTTTTTTTATATTACACGACCTAAGTCAAACACGCAAAGGGTACGAGACGGATTACAACGGGCTACAATCATGTGGTACAAATCAAATCATATATGGTCCTTGGTATTCGCCAACGGGGGAAGAAAGCCCTGCGCGTAATGAGGACAAGACTGGGAGTGAATAAAAAAAATATCTTTTCACCGGCGCACCCATTTGCTCATGGATGCGCTCCATGGTCGAGTGCAGCTTCGACAGTCCGCCAATCCAACGCAAATTGAAAATTTCCTGGTGCAAAACACTATGACGCAACATCCACATTCACGTCGAGGTTTACAGGGCGTTTGATAGCGCCTTTGATGTACCACAACCTGAAAGCACTTTTGTGACCCTTCAGAAACTATGTATTCCATCTCGTCTTTGCCTCACCCACTTTCCCTCCCCTTCTCGTCTCTAGGTGGTGCATGCTTTCCCTCTGTTGCCTGTCCTTGCCTCACTCACTTTCCCTCACCTCCTTGGACCTTGTCCTCTAGGTGGTGTATGCTTTTCCTCCAGCGCCGTCCTTGCCTTGCTCCATTCCCTCGCCTTCTCGGTCCCTAGGGAGTGTGTGCTTTTCCTGTCGCCTGTCCTTGCCTTGCTCACTTTCCCCCGCCTTCTCATCTCTAGGAGGTGTGTGCTTTTCTTCTGTCGCCTGCTTATATGATTGGTGGCTCATTGTGGTGCACAGCATCGTGGTACAGCGGAGCGCAAGTGCAATACACACTGGCGGCAGCGGATGCACCCGCTCTCGAGGGCCGACCGCGACACGGACTCAGCCCTTCGTATCCTTCAGCTCCTCCCGCCCTCTCCGCGGTCGCCGCCGCCTTGCACCTAAACCTATATCCTGCGAACCCCTTGGAACAGCGGCAGCAGACCCTGTCCTTCGCCAGCTTTGATACGACGCTCCTGGCACCGCGCGGCTCGATGTGAATGGACCCGCGCGGCCTGCCCACGGTCCAGCACTTGCCTCGTGTCCCTGCATTCGCACACCCGCGCTGCGTCCGGCCCAGATGCCTAATCCCCTCCCTCTGAATCCGAGCATGTGCGAACGACAGGGTGTCGTTCACTTCCCATCTCTATTCCGCCTTGGCGCTTTCGATCCTGTACATGGTCGCCGTATTCTATCGCAGGCGCAGTGGTCGCAACACCCCTCGTAATGGGCTCCGCACTATACCCTCCTCCCCCTCCCGTGTCCTTCTCAGCGATCTGGTCTTCGGGGCACGCTGAATACAGGCACGCGTCCGTCCGCCCCGACGAGATCAATACGGCAGAGGGTGGGCAGAGTGGCGAAACCGCGAGGGAATATCCAGCCCCAACGCACTCCAGTGCCCCCCGCGGGCCAAGAACAGGCTCGGGCAACCCTTAGTATCCCGCAATCCCAGACACATCCGCACCGATCCCAGACCATTACCTGTATCCCCTCCTGGATTCGCAGACCATGAGCTTAGCGCGTATCGCCCGAATACATACGATCCACAGACCTGGCCCGGATCCCTATTCGCGTCTCACACCGAGCGCGCGAGCCAAAGAGTGGCGTGCCTGTCATCCATCTCTCATCCCATTCCGACGCTCTGCACGACTGTATCCATTCCGGACTCTCCCTTTCTCCCCTTCTCCCTACCCCGTATTTGAGCGCACCACGGCGAATCACAGCTCCCCCGCGCGCGCTGCTCGGACGTCCGCGCCAGCTCGTGTCCACGAAGGAAGAGTGATTCGCTACGTCTCCGCTTTGCGGAACGAAGGGCGATGGTGAACAGCCGGAACTCGCGCTCGGCGTGTATTGGCACCTCTGCTCGGCACTCGTCCATCCCGGTTCTTTTGATTCCACGATGAGCATATAAGAGGTGGCGTGAGCGAGAAGCAGCGAACGTCGAGTCCGTAAAAGTAACTTATGTGAACTTACTTGTACTTTACTTGCCCCTTTCGGCACAGTGCCGCAAGTTAACTTAAGTTAACTTGAGTTTTTCCCACGGGTACCGAAAGTAACTTGCACTTTACTTGGGGAGCAGCCAACTTCCCGCAGCTGAGGATTGAATGTCTGGGCCATGTTTTGGCCTTTTATCAAAGATAGGGTAGTCTAATTATCCACATGAACAAAAGAAAGCACCCATTTGATTTGAACAGACTGCGGCATATGTGTGCAAGTCAGTCCTGAGTTTGGAGTTCCAGGTTACTTTGAATCACCCCCAATAATATGACATATCTGTTGCATTGTCAAGCAAGAGACTGTGCTTATCGTCTGTTCGCTCTTCTCGGCCACAAAGTAAACACATCACTTTAATGGCAGTTCTTTATAGCTACGATGCTGTTGCAAGACCTTGCAACCGAAGTTCACCAGCTGGATTTTGTGCCTGGTCTCAATCAATTAGAAGATGAGTTCACCATGTGATCAACAAGATGTTACACCCAAACCTCAATGTGTCAACAACGCATCGAGGGACTGCAACGTTTGCAACATCATCGGTGGCGGCAGCAGGTGTCAGCGTCCCATAACTTTAATACGGCTTGCCCAGCTATGAGCAATGCTGAAAGAGCTTGAAGTTCATGAAGTAACATCTGTTTACGGTTTGCTTCATCACTATCTTACCGAGCATGGGGCCGCTTGCCGAGTGATTAAACTTGTAAATTGAGTCTCAACCTGGAGGCCATGTCTCAGCGTATGATCGCCTCTCTGTTCTTGATCCTTTGAAATACCGTGACTCAACAGTTTAGGACTGAAGGTGCGTTGGCTTGCACTAGTTTTCAGCTCCGGAGCGGGGGGTAAGTATGAGCACTCAGCCTGAAGTACTCGTGACTGCCAGTTTGAACAAAACACCAAAACTAATTTCCGCTCCCGTTCGATTTCTGATGGGAAGTTAATTTAAGTGAACTGAAGTTAACTTGCGCGCCCAAGTTAGATCAAGAAAAGTAACTTATGCCATCAGATGGCATCAATCCCCCGTCAAAGTTAACGTTTATGATCAATGTATGCAAGTGAGCATGTCGTTCCACTCAGAGGTTATATAAAGCCAGGTAAGGAGGCTGAGGCATGGTGGCACATATTCGGACAAGGCAGGGTGTATTATTTAGTCAGATAACTCCTCTTCACGCATTGCAGGTTCGGGCAGAGTGTGTGGGGATCTATTTGAGCAAAGGTCACTGACCCCCTGGTTGAAGTACACTACAAAAGTGGAATTCCATGCTAACTGACTCAGAGAATATCTGAGGGTGTATCTCAGCCTTATACAACTTGGAAAAGAAGCTCAAGTTAGGTTCAAGTTCGAGAAATAGGGGGTTTACGATGTTTCCGCCACTGTAGGGGTGAACAAACATGGTTGGATTATGCAGGAGCTCATTATTATGTGTCTCTGGTCAGTCTATGCCCATAAAAGACGGCCGGTGGCCCTCCAATTGCGCCAAGTTAGCCATAAGTTAGCTGGGGCCAAACACAACCAAACTTACTTTGATGGAACTTAAAGTTACTTTGGCTTACTTTATTTGTACTTTTACTTTTACTTTACTTGCGAAACTAACTTAGCCAGCTATAAGTAAAGTAAAGTTAACTTCTGGCAGGCTAAGTTAATTTTCATAAGTTACTTGTGCAAGTGACCCCAGCCACGCAATGGTTCAGTGCAAGGTCAACAGACCACAGTATTTCAACTCACCTCATGTCGGAGGAATACGATCAAGAGGTGAGTAATCGGCCGATGTTGGCATCCATCAATGCCACGCGAGCGAGCGCCACCCCGTCGGCATCTTTGATGAGATCAAAGTCGGACATTTTCGGAAGAGTCCCGGACTTTCCGCTTTCACTGGAAACTAGTCTGTAGAGGTAAGGCTCCAATCATTTAGTTTTTGTGTAGTGATCCAGGCAAATTAAACGGAATGGTTTTAAAAACAGTTTAAAACAGTTTAAAACAGTTTACAAACGGTAATTTTCGGGTACACCTGAGGGGATGAACTCTCAGATGCCGGCCATCTGTGGTATCTTTTATATTGTACTCCTTGGAGTTTCACACTCCTACGGCACGCACAAGGGGATCATATTGACTTGTAAATTTAGCAATTTAACGCATACAGTACTCACACTGGATAGAAACAGAGTCTGGCAACGGGTGTTTAACAGTTCAAGCCTCCAAGTTCATTGACAAGCACCAAAAAATTTAGCTGGTTTGTATATTACACAAACTGGTTCATTTAGTCAGGTCAGTTGATTTTTTACAGGCATTCCAGCAACATTCATGTCCAAGAGCAGACAATCGCGCGCCGCGGCGGTGGGTGATTGCGCATCAAACTGATGACGTTGAACCATCAATTACCATAACGGGAATGTGCCCCGCCGTTGAGCGCGGCAGTAGTGGATAATATCAATGGTTTTCCTCCAAGGGGTTGAAATACACCCTGACTGAGAATTCGAGGGTCCGACAGAGTGAGGAAAGCGTCTGGCTGGTGTATCGAAGATTACCTTTTTTTGGTTGCGCAGCCTCGCTAGTGAGCATACCAAGAGTGCCACAGGGGCGGCATGTTGGTGTTCAGTCTGCCACCACTTCTGCCCATGCCGCCTGCCATCGTCCTCTATGTTTGGCCGCACAGCGAAAGAATGGAGGTAGGCACAATTAGAAAGATACTTGTTAATTACGACGATGACTTACCTGGACATTCCTAGACCAGTGACCGATCTGTCTATGAAAAGTGTCGATAGACAGACCGGTCGATCTGAGTTTGAATTTGCTTAACGCCCGAGCGATCGTGATAAAAAACGTGATCGCTCGGGCGTTAAGCAAATTCAAACTCAGATCGACCGGTCTGTCTATCGACACTTTTCATAGACAGATCGGTCACCGGTCTAGGACATTCCGCGACATATGAAACCTTGTCAAATGCCTTCTGCTTTTCTTTCCATGCACCGCGTACAATTTGCCCGTTGGGAAGCTCCAGCCGCGCCCATCGTTGAAGTGACGGCTGTAATGTGTCGGGGTAGAGGGCTCGTTGTGCCTCGATCCAAATCGAGACAAAACGAGGTAAACAGAGGTACATTGAGCTATCTTTGAGCTAGACGAGCTACATCGAGCGCGCTACTGTCGCCTCCATTTCGGTCCCCGTGCGCACTTCCGCCCCCGCCCCGCTTCTGCCCTCTACGGGCCTTCCCACGCTCCCTGCTCCTCGTCCTCGCACCCGTCTTGCCCGACCCATTCTCCACGGTGATAGACACATCCTGAGGCTTCCAATGCAGACTTTTCAGACATATAGCGCCAGAACAGAACAATGGTGGACGTACATTTGCTTTAGTGATGTTGGAAAATTGAAAACTGCATTTTTGGGAGCAATTCACGGAACCGTGCTATAATCCGCATCAGTTATCGCGGGAGGGGGTGGTTTGCAAGAGAAGACATACCTATGCGCAAAAACATCTTGTCCATTGAATCAAAGCCGAAAGCGAAAGCTATTTAGCATAGTCAGTACTCTCGAGACCCCAAGAGCGAGGATGTCACCTGAAGAATACCATTGAGCCATAGCGCATAGCGTAGCCAAAAATACCTTTGAGGTGAAAACCTCTACGGGCAAGTTAGGTCTAGTCAGTCACGGTAAAACAAAGGTGTATGTACCAAAAGGTCAGACACGGATAACTCCAACAAACCAATCGGTTTTGTCCGTGGCCGTGGCCCCCGGGTTTCTGGGCAGGACCGTGCCAGGACATTTTATTTCAACGTCCCGTTAAGCCTGAGGGCCTGAGGAATTTGACAACACCTTGATTTGCCTTGATAATCCGGACAGGATACGAATCTGGCTGTTTGTGGTCCAGCTGCAGCAAGGTCGTGTGTCGACTGGATCTTCCGCACTTGGGCGGGGGGTAAGTAGTTCCAGTGGAGTTTTGGACGGATTATAGTCCTGCCATGCCGCATCGCTTCAGCACTTCATCGATGTACTTGGTCTGGGACAAGTATATCGTGCGTTTCTGCCTGTCTCGTCGTACCTCTATTCCAAGGAGGAATGATGCAGCACCCAGGTCGCGCATTTTGAATGAGGATGTGAGGAGGGATTTGATCTCGTCCATGTATGAGTGAGAGATGTGGTGAGGAGCAGGTCGTCAACATAGACCAACCAGATAACAGATCTCCCCCCACTATGGAGCCGGCCCAGGAATGTTTTTTCAACAAGGCTTAGGTTGAAAAAACCACTTCAAACCTACAGCATGTGTTTTTGTAGTTGATTTGCTTCAACCTATTTTTCTAGGTCGAAACTCAACCTATACCTTTCAACCTATATATGAGTTAAATTCCGCCAGGTCCGAGCCAGCTCCGAATCAACCTATCGCCAGTTCATCCTACTTAGGTTGATTTTAGCTTTTCTTGTCCAACGCTTCGATTCTGTGATTCTATGCATACACAAGCTGCCGGAGTTCGAATTCCTTTATGCAACTCGCTCCATAAATACGTAGTAATCGAATATTTTCAAGGTCATCACCCGCCCACAACGCTCGTGCCAGACCGCCACTACGATCAACAATTGCCCATGCACCCGAGGTGTCCTCGACACGGCCAACTAGTGCCTGTACACTTGTGATGTCGATAACATCCAAGGCCCCGGACCCCGAATAAAAATGGATATCAATCCCTCGCAACCGCCGATCCTCGGGTTCCATATCGCATGTGCGGACGGCGGCGAGAATGAATGTTGTCGGTCCGTCGGTCCCCATAGCTGGGCACGCGTCTGGGAAATGAACACGGTAGATGTGCTCCAACCGTCCGTAAAATGTCTTGAGCTCATAGACCGGTTTTGTTTTTTTTCCTGTTGGCAAATTTGTCGACCAGCATTTTACTTTCGACATTGGCAAGAGAGGTTTTAATATACAAGCTTGACTCGGATACCGCCACTTACTCGTACTATGTCGCGTCTCGGGTAATCCTCGGCGTTGGCCCCAAGCGACATGATCGCATTGTGTCCCCTTCGTCAGAGTCGATGCGTCGTACCTTGCCCCAGTCCTCAACAGTAGCACCTTTCAAAGCCTGTTGACTTGGGTCATCGTAGCATCCCACTGCTAGGCACGGTTTTGACTTTGGGGAAGTAGCACGCAAGTCGGATCTGGAATTGTAAAGAAAGCTGCAAGATGCCGATCGCTCACAATAAAACTGACTTACAGAGCGGATCTGAAAGGGAGCCAGAATATTTGCTGGAGGATCGCGGAGGTCCAGGACGTCGCCGACGTCGTAGACCACTTTGATTTGGGTTAGCTGGGCGTTCTCGAGAACATGGCGGTCAATGGATGCCCAGGGAAACCTTCGACTACGGATTCCGGCTGTATACTACCACAGAACCGTTCCATCGGGAAGGCCCATACACCAGACTGGCCCCGCAAACTTGATGCCTGGAGCGATGTGGAGAAGTGCGTGAACCGTCAAAGGACATGTTCCCAGTCTCGCAGGATCAAGCTGAATATTATATCAGCCGCAAAATTAGCATTTGGGGTGAGAGATGAAATATTGACGACGTACTCTTCGTACTCGGCAACCCAAGTAATGAACCCCGTTCTGAGAGTCTCGATCTCGGCGTCTGTGATCTCAAATTGGAGACAGATGTTCAGGAGGCGGACAAGATCAATGAAATGTCTGTAATACTTCTCTCCTTTCGAAACTTCCGCCGCAGAAGAACAGACCCAGATAGAGCGTCCAGAATGACCACATCTCTGCCGAGACGTTCGGCGGCGGGGGCGCTGGAGATGTTTGGCGTCTATCTTTTCGGTCTTTTTACTCCCTCCCATATGCCGATGGGATAGTGTCCGATGCTGAAGCCGTTTTCCGACCAATCGCCTCCCAGATGGCCTTCTCGAGCTGATACTCCTCAGCACCGGAGTCTAGCTTCTTGAACTCGCCCGTCCAGAGCAGAATCAAGTTCTTGATCAGATTCTCCCAGATGAGATGCATGAAGTCGTAGGGAAATGATTCGGGGAATGAGAGCGAACCAAGATGAGCAAGGACAGATACGCCTTTAACTCCGTAGCGTTTAGCGAGCCGCTCTGCCTCTGCTGTGGTTTCAGCAGTCTCGACCTCGCGACCCTGCGAAACGATCTCCGAATGCGTTCGAAGGGGAAGGTTACCAGCATCGTAAACCTGGACTGCGTCTGCATCCCCTTGGATGCTCGGGTGGGAGGAACGATCCAACGGCACATAGTGCGCAGTATTCCGAGGCTGCCCAGGGACACGAAGGCCGATGATTTTGCACATACGACACGGAGAGATGCCATTGTGTCCTTTCATCTGCATGAACATCGAGACGGCAGGTATGTCGCCAAAGACGAGTATCAGATAAGCACGGAGAGCAAATATCTCGCCCGAAAGAATATCGAAAGCGCGAACGCCAGCAGCAAGCCTCAGCAGCTCCTGGGCGAGTGGCCAAAGGAATGAATCCGAGTCTTTCGGTTTGTTCGGGCCTGGGATGACACCGAGTGCGAGGATGTAGGCGAGATGAAATCGAATTTCGGGAGGGAGGTCATAATCGAAGAGAATGAGAGGCCATGCCGTTTTCTTGCGCCGTTTAAACGGTGCAAATCCGTCCCAAGAAGCGCCCAGGGCAATGTCCCTCGAATCGTCGAAGTATCGGTGGCCATATTTCTTGCCGTTGATCTTGACAAACTTCCCGAGCAGGAACGGTAATGTGTACCGTCAAAGACGTCCGTCATTTTACCCGGCTCATGCTCGTGCTTCGCGCGATATTGGTGCTTCTCTGCGATCTCGCGATTAGCAGCAAAAGCCACAAGCCGTGGGATGACGGGGATATAAGTGAATTTTTTGCGGGGCCTGCCGTTGGCTCGACGTCTATCCTCGGTACAATACGGGCATTTGTCGAGGCTCGCATGAGGCCCGACGTAGC
>JARKIC010003465.1:0-20387 GCA_029378375.1 Mycena olivaceomarginata | reverse complement strand
AGTTGCTTTGGCAGCCGCGGCGACTGGCGAAGATGCAACCAACACAACCGAGCGCGTAAACGCGCGACGTGTAGGCAACGGCGCTACTACGGGTAACCCGAGCGTCGCCGTCCAGGGGTTCGGACCCGCATCCTGCCTGCGAGAGACCAGAAGCGCAAGGGGTCACCCAGCGTCAACACGGAATCAAACGGGTGGGAACCGCATCTGGCCCCAACGCTCCGCATACAGGAGTAAATGCCCAACCGAGGGGCGAAACTTCAGATTCCAGGCGACGCCGACCGCCGAGGGGGTGCCCCCATGACGAGGACCACGCACCCGCCTTTTTAATCGTAAGAGGGATAAACAGCAGATAGGGGAACCCACGTATTGCCCGTAACACGAGGGCCTCCGTAAACCTAAGTGCCATTAATATTAACGGTATTAAGGCAACCTCACTGTCTCAAGAACAGCCACAAATGGCACGGAATTCCCGCATGATGCATGAGCAGAAAATTGGTATTATGATTGTTTCTGAAACACACATGTCCGTCGCACAAGCCCTGGAGATAGAAAATAGTTTCATGAGTAAACGCCTCAAGCTCTTTAATTATGAATACCCAGACAATCCCGCCGCAAAGGCATAGCTATAGTCCTGAACCGGGAAATTAACGAACATTGAAGGGGTGAAGATCCATTATCTCATACCCGGTAAAGCGATCCTCGCAGTCGTCCCATGGCATGGCACGCGAACAATGACAGTGCTAGGAATCTATGCTCCGACTGAATCCGACGAAGAGAAATAAATTACTGGAATACCCGTGTGATCTATGGCTCACCACGGACTTGCCGGTACACCCGACGCCATAGGCGGGGACTTTCAACCTCGTCTCAGACGCAATTGACCGGCTGCCGCACCGTACAGACTCAGATGCAGTAGTTGCAGCATTCCTACGATTCACCCGTCTAATGGAGGTTAAAGATGGCTGGAGACAGTCTACTAACCCCGAGACAAAAGCCTACACTCACCGTTAGCACCACGGGAACTCTGTCCCGCATCGACCGCATCCTTGTAATCACCAGCTCTCATGAAAACTACTGCCGCCAGTGGGGAGATCAACGACGTAGCCGGAGGCCTCACAGACCATCGAATGGTCTCAAACGGTGATATCAGCCCCAGGAGCCCCCTACATTGGTAGAGGGCGGTGGGCAATGCCCAATTCCTTCTGTATGACAAGGAATTCATGGATGACGCCATGGAAAAGGCCTGTAAGCTGGAGGGATCAATGAACGAGACCCTCACGGAACTCACCAATGCCCAAACCAAATTTAAAAGTTTCAAAGACTCTGTACTGGAGTTCGCACAAAAGAGGGCAAAGACCGCTGTAAGGAGCATCAGAGAAGAAAAGAAAAGCACTTGTCAATAGACGTGAAGTGCTATTGAAAAAACAAAGCTCCTGGAGCCTCAAGAACTCGGAGGGGATAGACGACCCTGTCTCTGCCGTAGAGAGAGAGAACCAGTCTGCTCCGGAAGGACCTAGCCAGCAGGCAGAAGGCAAGTCCGCAAGAAGAAGTCGCCGTGCTGATAGCGGCCATCGAGAAGTCGATCGATGATCATTGTTGACCGCCAACGAGAACGGAAAAGGCTAGAGACCAGGGTTGCGGGGATTCACCGAGCTAAACCACATAACAAATACGCCGTAAACCTCAGCAAGGATCCCAACCGAGGGACACATTAACATACCTTCGCAGAACGGACATTACAAACACCTGAAATAGGTAGCAAGCGCTCATCAGAAAGTGGCCGAGATCGCCCGCGACTATCACAATGACCTTCAGTCCAACAGATTAGACGTCGACAATGAGGCACGAGCTGAGGCCAGGGAGGAAGCCCAGGAGTCAATAGCTCCAGCCAGGGAAGGTGCAGACATGAAACCATTGACCGAGAAACTCAAAAAGGCTGATGTCTCGAAGCCCTCAAGGAAGCCCGCGTCAGGGAGGGGCAGGCCGGAATAATAAACGGACTAGCCACAGAATTCTGGGAACGGCTTGAGTAATCCACAAGGAAAATGAGAAAGACAACGGAGACTCACCCAAAAAGAAGACCTGTGATATAATCAAGGTGCTTACCTGAGTATATAACGACATTTGAAGAACATGTATGGTTGAAGGGACAGACTTCTCTCTGGGCTGGATGTGCCCCCTTTTCAAGAAGAAAGATTAGAACCGATATTGCGAACTACACGTCCCATCACTGTACTAAACTCAGACTACAAAATCTTCACCAATGCGCTAACAAACAAACTGAGGCAGAGTTGCTCCTTACCTTATACATAAAGACCAATCAGGCTTCATGAAGGGGCGAAAAATCACAGACGCCATCTACCTGGCCATGGAAGTTGTTGAATACTCCGAGGACCTACCTACAAAACGGGGTTATTGTGGCACTTGACCAGGAAAAGGCATACGACAAAACCATGCACCCCTACCTCTGGGACAACCCTCCGGCGACACGGCCTCCCTGAGCTTGTTTATCAACACGGTGAAATCTTTATATAAGTTTGGCCGACACACATGTAATCATCAACGGTGGAGATAAGCTTGTCCTTCCGAGTGATAAGAGGGGTCCGCCAAGGGATCCCCTATCTTGCCTGCTGTTTAACTTAGCAATTGAACCACTAGCGTCAATGTTACGGAAATCCAACCTGAGCGGCTACCAAATACCCGGTGTGGCAGAGAATGCGGTAGTCCAGCTATTTGCGGACGACACCACAGCCTATCTGAGCGAAAACGACAGCTTCGATGACCTGAAGAGAATTCTGGACAGATGGTGCCTTGCGTCAGGGGCCCGCTTCAACGTCACGAAAACGGAAATCATACCTTACGGGGCCTCCTGAGTACAGGGCACATCTCCTAGAAACACGAAAGCTCCACCCCGAGGACAACCCGATCCACCTGACATCCACATCGCAGGTGAGGGGAGAGGCAGTCGCGAATTCTCGGGGGCTTTTGTTGGGAACGGAGTAAATTGCCTTTAGGGGTCTGGACCCCAGTTCTGGAAAAAATCGACCTCCGATTATGAAAGATGGGCGAACCTAAACCCTACACTGACAATGAAAAAGAACATAGACCAGATAGTGGCAGGATCCCGGTCGCAATACCTTGCTCAAGTCAATGGGTATGCCAGCGGCAGTGACAAAACATATCCTGAAAGCCCATAAGGAGTTCATTAATGACTCCAATCGTCTATGATCGCCCGGGACTCACTCATGGCTCCCCGCAACAGGGAGGCATTGACTGCTTGAACTGAAAAGCCCGAATGATGCACTCCTAATGCTCAAAGCTGCATCTCTCGCTGAGACAGTCCCAGAGAAAACGCGCCCACTGGGCATCCTTAGCGCTGCATCGCCTAGCAAACACACTGTCAAATCGCCTCAATAGCGGATGAAGCGAAAACAACCTCAATGGTCCAAGACATTAAGGTGAACCAACGCGACCCTCCAGTCCTGCACAAACCAATGGTTAAGTGTTTAAAAAAATACGGAATCAGCTTCGAAACAGCCCAACCTTCCACAGAAAGTCAGAAAGAAATGGCCACTGTGGCACCATCCAGGGGAAGACCGCAACAAGAGACAGGAAACAATGGCAAGAAAGCCAAATGTATGAGAGAAAGCATGCTGCGCTGACAATCGGTGATGGCCTCAACCTCACCCAAACGTCTGGACAACCCATTGCACACCAGTCAAGCGTCATGCATATGCGATGACTGCAACGACGACAGGTCAGCCCGGGGATGTGAGAATCCCCACGCATGTGCCGTAGCGGCAGCCTCCCGGATGGACAGATCCTCCCCAAGTGGATCCCAAAACAGGGAGAAACAGTGGGCCCAAACCCCATGACAGCGCCGGCAAGGCCAAGAAGATGATACCGGGCTCTTTGTGCCCCCGGAGAACATTACCACGCTTGCCCAAGGCCTTCGTGTTATGACACTCCGAGATAGCGAACCAAAGGAACGACCCAACCCACCAGTGAGGAGACGGGCAATGATAACGCCGTTCCTGAGGCCATAACGTCTATATCGCGGGCTCAGTACATGCACCACCACGAAAAGAGGGCAAACGCAGCAGCTGGTATATTCTTTGGCGCCGAGGACAACAGAAATATAGGAAAATGTATTCCAAAATCCGAGGAACAGACCCCAGTATGTGGCCGAATTCTTCGCCGCACTAGAGGCGATAAGAAACACCGAGTAGGGACTCGGTACTCACCATAATTAGCACACAGAGCCACGTACACGAGGCAATGAACCAAAAACTTGCTGGCTGGGAACATGAAGGCTGGGTAGGAGTGCCCGCATCGCGACATACTACGCTGCGTAGCAGTGGAGCTCAAAGCTAGAAAAGCATCAACCTTTTCAAACTTGCAGAACCCGGACCGTTAGCAAGGGTGCCGTGTAGACAGGCCACGGTACTTGCGAAAAGAGCGGCGAGGGGCGCCCATAAATGAAAATTGGGACCTTACCCTGCCACAAGACACCTCTCTTCCCGGCCTAAGCTTGCAAGAAAACCGTCAGAGAATCTTCTATCGCAGCATACAGAAGTGAAAACACAGACCTTAGTACCGAGGAAGTCGACTGTAGCGAACCTCGAGAAGATACGTAAGGCAATCGAAGATGCTTTCGGCAGGAACGTGTCAGACGCCGACATCTGGAATGCTGTATCGGTGAAGGACATCCTCCCGCGTACAGCCCAATTTCTTTGGAGGAGCATACACAATGCACACAGGATAGGAAAGTATTGGACTCACATTCCCGAGTGTGGAGACCGTGCTACCTGCCAAGAATGCGAAGTACTTGAAGACCTGGACCATATCCTGACCGGTTGCAAGAGTCCCGGACAAGGGATTATATGGGAAGCAGCCAAATCACTGTGGCTAGAGAAGGAGGACATCTGGCCGACGGTGTCATTGGGCACAATTCTGGGCTGTGGCCTTGGCGAGTTCCGCAACGACAAGGGTAGGACCAAGCCCGGTACACAGCGGCTATACCGGATTCCTGATATCCGAATCCGCGTACCAAATCCGGTTGATCCGGAACAACCGTGTTATCTCTCGGGACGGTGCGCCGGCATCGAAAGAAGAAATTATAAACAAATGGAAATTCGCTGTAAATCAGAGACTACAAGTGGACAAATCACTAGCGAATAGGCTGATCTGGGGGGAAACACCCAGCGCTGGCCCAGAAACTGGTCCTTGAGACCTGGTCCGGCACCCTGGACAATGAAAAATAGCTTACCGGCCAATTGGTTGCGGGAGCCCAGAGTTTTAGTGGGTAGCCGTGCGTTCCCACAAACCCAGACCCGGCGACGACTTCGCCACGGAATTGGGTAGCGCGGTAGTCCCACACTGCCCCGGGCATGCGGAATGCATTTCTTCTCTGGGTGGTGGAAGCCACTCCCTATGGGGCTAATGTCCCAACCTTTACCATCCAATAAGGCTAACCAATTGTTAGTTGCTATTGGCCTACATACCACCAAAAAAAAAAAAAAAAAAAAAAAAAAAAGAGAAGGGATAACTGACAACGGCGAAGGAAAACGTATCGAGTTGAACACCTTGAACATGTCTGAGAACTTTGATGAAAGGTCCGTGCCCATTTTGCTGGTGGCACGTGTAAGGCCACGTGTATGTTGCTCGAGTCGGACGATTCTTGCTTCTTCTTTCCTCTCCCTCCATGCCTCTCCCCCGCCTGTCGCGAGATACATCCCAGTGTTCGTGAGCAACTCAGCCACAGATGTGTCCACCCACGCTAGCTTAACAGTGGGTTCGATCTCAAGCTTCAAGACCTATCGGGTCACTGGCACCAGCACTGGCAACAATACAGAGACTCGCGCCCACTCCCAAATCCAGCGCAACCACCCAGGCCAGCAGCTGGCCATGCACACGCAGATACCTCAACTTCTCATCTCCGCAATTTACTCACAATAAGGCTATTCTCCAAGATGAAGATGGAAACTCATAACTAATTGGCTTCCGGAGCTTTACATTTCAAGATGTAACCTTGGTCGTTTACTCCAAGTCTCTGTTATGCCTCCTTCAAGCATCTAAAAACATATCACGACACATCAAGCAAGAGCAAAACCTGACAACTCAAGCCTGTCGTCCTCAAGCTTCAACGCTCACACCCCTCTCACTCGGATTCCAGCTCTGTCTCGCAGTATTCTCATTGCCTCTTGTGCCCTGGCCCCTCATCCCACCCTCCCACCCCCCCCACGCCTTATCCGTTGAACTGTCTGGAATCCGTCTATACCTAAACACCGCACATTTTGCGCATTTCAGGAATAGTCGGATTACAGTATAGGCTTATTTCTAAGGACTGGTATACGGTCTTGGTATAGCCAGATGGGTTGTGATCACAGAGTAACGGGTACAAGGGGTAGGGAACTACCCTGTGGACTGACAGTGCTCGCCTCGAAAACTGTAGAGGAATGTGTAGCCCACAAACCTCTTTAGAGACTATTTCTGGTCTTATTCCCACACAATGGAATAAGCTGGATATACTGATAACAAGGGCATGCGGGAATAGTCTTATTTCTGCACCAATAGGCCGTGCACCTTCCATGTGATAGATGTCAAGGCCCGGGGATATACGTTCCGGTGAAGTTCCGGGACTAGCGAAGGTCGGCTAAGGAGATCTGATGGGATTGTTCTTATTCCGAGCAGACGGAGTTGGGGGAAATAAGAACCCTTTCTGGGACAAGTCTCACTAGGGGTATCGACGAGGAGCTGGAGGCCAGGGGAACATTAACCGATGGTCAGTGAGGGCAGGAAAGGACCAGGGACAACGGGAAATAGGATGAGCGACTCGGTATCAGTCAGCCAGGAGACTGAGGGTTTTCAAACCCCTAGGCTGACCAACGCTGCACGAAAGGACATCACGATTGTCCTGCTCACCAGCCAATGGCAATACGCTCGCAGGAGCCCTTCTGACGGATAAACGGCTGTGAAGGGGGAACTTGGGCAATTTTACTAATTTCTACTTCGTTTTGGACTTGCATATGATTTTGGGGTTTGTATAAGTAGTCAGGACATTATCTCAAGTAGGGTACAGAATCACCCGTGTATTAGTAGGCTGAACGCTTGTGATTGGGCTATTTCTGGGGTTGGCTCAGTGTGTATTGTCGTTGGACTTTAACATCAGGAAACCTCAAGTTGGAATAAGGAATAGGGTATTGGAAACATCTTGGACGTGATTGAGGCTATCTAGCATCTGGGAATCGAATTGTGTTTTTGGAATCAGCTACCGTCATCATCATCAGCTATCGTCATCGGCACTTGGGAAATAAGCTTCGGGCTTTCTATTGTTTGGAATTGTTATATTGTCGACCTATCTGAGGTCTCCTGCACGTCGTTGGACGACACCACCACCACCACCACCACTCTCAACACTTGCTGTCTCATAAGCTGCGAAGCTTTTAAACCATCTTATTTCCACCGCTCAATTATCGCACAGGTCAATTCCTGGTGATATCTTGTAGTGAAGGTTCATCTTCCTAAGGGAAACCACATACCTTCCCTTCCCTTCAACCTTGTTAGGACCTGTAAAGGGACTACCACTCGTCTGAATCTTGGCTCTTGTGCTCGCTGATCAGCCTATTTCCGATCCTCGTCTTATTTCCATAGGCCTCACCGCTTATTCCGGAAAGACTTGGGTTGTATTTGGGTGATAAGTGTGTTGTTTGGGTTTAGTTCGGAGCACATCGTTCACCGTACTATCCAATTCCCGCTACTGTAAGGTATGGGTTCTTAGGGAGCCCTAACTTCAGCCACATGCAGAGCATCACATTTTCGTCAGCTGTTTTCACATAAGCACTGATCCCTCTGCCAAAATTTTAGATGGCAGAAGAACGGCACAGAAGCAAAATGATTGTCGACACCAACTCATAATCTGGTTTTGCATAACCCCAAGCATTTTCGCCCGATGTCAGACGGATCACCCCAACCATCACGCTGCAATCCCCAACATCGATCAGTGCCACGTCGTGTGTCGCTCGCCTTGCGCTTGCCCTACTAAGTATTCTGCATGTACTTCTCACCTCGCCGTTCCCTACAGCTTTCGTCCTTTCCCTTTCTATCTCTGTCTCATCACCAAAAGCATCTGAAAGTAGCAAGGAGCCATGACTTTGACAAGGCAGATCAAGGTGCTTGCAAGACCCTCATGTGACGGCTTGTGAGTTTACTTCCAAGGCTCGGGCCTGCTCTCCAGGGACTCTCCAGATCCACCCAGCCCAGGGATCAGGTGTGCTCGTGACGCGGCCAGCTAATTCCGCACCGCCGTTTCCCGCAAGTCACGCTCTTTGTCCCTCACCAGCATTGTCCACTACCATCGCCCCAGTCTGATGTTTCAGTGACCTCTCGGGCTCCATTTATGGCTCCATCCCGAACACTTCTCCTATTTGTCCCTCGCAGAGTCGCAGCCATACCCAACTGCGATGTGCAACTGTCTCGGAGGTGTATCCCCATTACCAACAGCTACCACAACATCAATCGATGGCTCACTGTTACTTCTGGAATCTGGGTATATTTCCATCCCTCTTTTTCTTCTCACCGCGTCCCATAGTGCAGTCTCCGAAGTATGGAATGTGTAGGGATGTGTTTGTGGTACTAATCGCCTCTCATCGAATCATTGCCCCATGTGCTTTGTGCACCCGTGGTGCTGTGTGCGATCCCTCAGCACGATGACTGTTGGGTACTATGCTTTCGAATTGCTCCACTTGCGATAAACTGCTATTCCGGGTACGTAATCAATTTTCTTTCACTCTTCTGAGTTTCTGCCTCACTTGACCTCATGTCGCTTGCTGGCCGATGCCAGTATCTACACAATAGTATCCCACGTCCAACATCAATGATTTAGACTTCTCGAAGCTCAGCTGATTCGATGAAAGTTGAATGTGTTGATGCGATGGCTTTTTATCGGTGCGCATCCCACATTCGCGACGTCGTTCGTAGTCTGAATGTTCCCTCTAAGCATTCGTCTGGAGTGAATGCACTCCTGACGCCCACTGATTCTACTGATACTTTTTCTTCGACAGCAACAATCCAGACAAAGTCAGTGTACCTACGACCCGCATATATTCATCAATTCTCAGGCAACAAATGAGCACGTATGACTTCTGGACGTCATCACTCATTTTTTTCATCTCAGACGTTCTCGACTGGTGCGTTATTTATTGCGCGCACATCTTCAACCTAATCTTCGATCTCAGGACCGAGAGCACGCAAACCCGTTTCTCGTCTTGATCTATCATCGCCCATACGCTGCGGCTACCAGATTTCGCCTCTCAACGACGTTCCTTACTCAACTTGTGTGTGAGCATATCTTGTTTGTTCTGGGTTCTGGCTCTTCTACTTTGACCAGATTTTTGTTTGTGACACAAATGGCCGAGGTATGCAATCTGATCTGTCGCTCATCTCAGAGATTGACTTGGTTTCTTTTTGTAGATAATGCGCTGTGCTGCGCTCGTACTCGTCCCATTTCTTTGTGGTCCCCAATCATTCAAAATGTGATACTCATTGCTTTTAGTTCGTACTCTGTAGTTCGTTCTTTTTATACTACGTCACAATAACGAATCTATTTCTTACTGTTTTCGTGGTTTTTGTTTCTATTTGAATAGCCCTGGGATCTCCCTTGTGAGGCCCACAAGGCCTTTGCCTGGCTTAGCAATGCCCTGGGTCAGCAGTTAGCACGACAAAGCATCTGAGTGTAAGTATTTCGATACACGCTATATAACCTAGGCTTGACGTCTTCAACAGTACCGCTGCAGAGCTCTGTGCTGCCGTGAGTCCCTGCACATTGATGCCGACCTACGCCTGCTGCTCAATGTATCACATTCTATACCAAATTTGATTACAAGCCGTGATATCTTACTTCCTTGGCTCGCTTCTTTGTGTGCTTCGCCGTAAATCTCGTGTGTAGCACAGTTGAGATCAAGACTATGCAAAATCTGAGTATTTGAACGATGTTGCATATAATGTGAAGCCCTAAACGCGCCAGCATTAACACCACATTGTTCAACGTGCGCACGACGAGCACAGGAAGTTGAGCATGACAAGTAGGGAATAATCCGACTCCCAAAAGCGATGGAATCCTCTTTATGGCGCATACATGTCACTAGTCAAACCAAATTCGAAAATCACATTTCTATAGCACTCCTGATGCTCTATAATGGCAAATGTAAAGCAGAATGTTGGTTCAAGTCTTCAGTCATGCTAATCCTCTCCATCTTATTCATTCAATTTAATTTATTCAGCCCATCCGCCCTTTGGAAAACCGTGATCCTTAGAAGCACAAAATTGAAGCAACGAGTTGAATATCATTGTTTTACTCTTCAAATTCACCTGAGTAGGACCACGTAGATTCAGAATTCAGTCTCCTTCATGTTGAAGGGCCAAAGCTGAACTTGGTAGAGACTCCGATACTCAACTCTGCAATCCTCAGCCTCCCCTGGTACAAGATGAACAGGAAGACATCTATAACGGAGACTCTTTGCGGCCCAATGCGAGCCAGTCGACGCCGCCGCGTCGACTAGAGCGAATTTGAGTGCCTCCATTTCTCTGGCTCAATGCCCTTCACAGAAGTACAAAGAAGATTGGGTAGCAGGCTCTGCCGCTTGCCGGCCCTTACTCACCTTATCCCATTTTACTACCTTTTTCCCCAGTGCCATCGGCTGCAGGGCCGTTGCACTGCAGAACATACTTGTACGCGTGAGCGGCACACATCTGTGTTGTTCGAAGGAGTGTTTGATACACATTGTCATTAAGTAGTAATCAATTGGTGTTTTCGAATCATATTTTCTATAATATTGAGTATCCAATCCAAAGCATGTTGTGGGGACGTCGAGAAATTGTGGGCTACAACATTTGAGAAATATGGCTCTTGGAAAAGTCTTGTGGGATTGCATTCGTAATGTTGTGGCGATGTTCCTGGCAATGTTTGACAAATATTCGACCCCAAACATCTGAGATACATCTGATCCAAATGCCGGTGTAGGGAGACTGGAGGTGCGTATGCGGAAGGTCGCATCGAGAGTCCCGGATCTTGGGGTACGGGCTGCATCCGTGTGATGATGGTGCAGGAGCGAGCTCAAATGTCAGGGGAGACGATGCGGATGTGGGGAGAGCATTGGTCTCGCTCGGAAGCTGCTTCCGGTAACGTAGAAACCCGTTTAGGAATATCCGTCCCGTATGTCCGTGCTCGTCCTGTCAGTCGTGCAGATGGTTCGCAGGGGCCATGAGGCGACGAGCGGTGTGTAGCACGCTTGGAGACCTCACAGCGCACGGGTGGGAGGCGGGTCACGGGCACATGTGAGCTCAAAAGCTACAAGTCCATATATGCCGCATGCTGCAGGTGAACTGCAGCATATGTGCGGCATATCTGCAGCATATTCCGCAGCATAGGGGGAATGGCTTCAATGCTCTCCAATTGGAGGGGACAACCCCTAGGCTATGTCCCTTCTAATTGGACCGTTTATTTGGGATTTATAGGTGCTACAACATCGCTAAAAATTGGCCGTGTAATACACAGGTGATTCTGTACCCCACTCAAAACAATGTCCTGACTACTTATACAAACCTCAAAAATCATATGCAAAACAGAAATTAGTAAAATTGCCTGAGTTCCCTTCCACAGCTTTTTATCCATTGGAAGGACTCCTGTAAGTGTATTGCCATTGGCCAGTGCACAGGATAATTGTGATGTCCAACTGCGTGGTGTTGGTCAGCCCAGGGCTTGAAATCCTCAGTCTCTTGGCTGACTGATATCATGTTGTTTGTCTTATTTCCCACTGTCCCAGATCCTCTCCCATTGTTGCTGACCATTAGGTTGTGTTCCCCTGGCCTCCAGCTCCTTGTAGTAGGAATTGTCCCAGAAAGGGATCTTATTTCCCCAACTCCGCTTGCTCAGAATAAGAACAATCCCATCAGATTGCCTTATCCGGCCTTCACTTATCCCGGAATTTCATCGGGATGTACATCTCTGGGCCCCTAACATCTATCACATGGAAGGTGTATGGTCTATTGTGCAGAAATAAGACTATTCCTGCATGCCCTTGTTACCAGTACTTCCAGCTTATTCCATCATGTGAAAATAAGACCAGAAATAGTCCCTTGAGAGGTTTGTGGGCTACACATTCCACCACAGTTTTTTAGGCAAGTACTGCTGGTCTGCAGGGTAGTTCCCTACCCCTTGTACCCGTTACTCTATGATCACAACCCAACTGGCTATACCAAGACCGTATACCAGTCCCTTAGAAATAAGCCTATACTGTAATCAGACCATTCCTGAAATGTGCCAAATGTGCAGTGTTTAGGTAGTTGGGTTCCAGACAGTTCACCAGGTTGAGCTTTTCAACAAGGACAACAAATCACATACCAGTGGGGTCAATGCACAACCACAGCTGCTAGAAATTGGGTATATTCAAGAATTGACTGAAAGGATGAACCATGCAAAAGTGTCCCAGCATAATGATGTTAAAACTCCTTCTTGAACACTTTTGTAAGTCAGACATATTCAATTTTGCTTGGGACAAAACATCAAATCACTTTGTGGTTGACTTGTATCGAATTGGATTGCACAATCTTGCTGGTAAAGATGGAGGTCATGAACAGCACCTTTGGCACCATATTCTGCGGTTTCGAAGTTGCCATAACAAAGAGTCTCCAGTTGAGCCCAATTCAGACTTGCCCTATAATGAGCAGGATAACAGACAGGTGGAAGGGGAGTTAATACAACTGGATTGTGAGCTTGAATTGAATAATGAACTACCACAGCCCACTCTTATTGAGCAGTTGGATGCACTGGTGCAGTCATGGGAGGAGGAGGAAGATCCTGAGCCAGGTCCAGTATACTAAGGGTAGTGTAGTGCTGCATTTATTTCACCATAAAATACCTAGAACATTGATTCTGTGGACATATTAAGCTGAGAAGAAGCTTAGTACATGCAAGCAGACAGCAAGAGGCTGTGAGCATGTGCAGAATGCATGCAGAACATGTTGCAGAACAGTTATAGGGGCTTCATCAACTGTTGACAGCCATGGGACAAACTTGCAATTTACGGGCTATCATTGCCTCAGATAGCAGTGAAAAGTGAATACAACAGATCCTTACACTCAGAAGACATTCCATGATTTTTTTTTGGGACTTTTGGACTGACGGTGATTACACAACAATAAATGTGGCCTGTGACAGCAGAGCACATACTATGGAAAAAAACTCAAGAAATTTGATGTGCCATGGGTCTAGCTAATTGCACCACTTCAGCTTGGACTCTTGCAACAGGGTTCCCAGATGGGATGTTGTGAGAGGCTGTGCACCAAGACTAAGCAGTTCACATGCTACATGATAGGTGGGCTTTGATTATCCCCTACTGTGTATGTCCAAAAATCTCGGAGGGTCCGAGGGAAGTGGGAACAGAGAAAAATTGGAAATCCAGACCAAATGTGATGGGCATAAATGTAATAACAGAATAAGGACAAAACAAAACAAAAACATGTAGGTATCTGTACTGCTGTCAGAGCTATAATTTTGGATATAACTGATGAAAACTCAGATTGTGAGTTGATTAAGGGGTTCACCAATGAATTCCACCTGCTCCTCATCTTTGATGTTGGATACAGTGCCAGACAGGACATTAAACCTCACCAGATGAGCTATGTTCTCTCTGTGATGGTCCAGAACATTGCTACCAACATGAGAAAGCCTTTCATCAACATGTTGCACCCCTTTTTCCTGAGATGACCTTTCGAAAAGAGGCCGTGCTGTGTTCCAAAACTCAACCGCTTTCAGCGGGTCACCACATCTGTTGGAAATGTCACCCAGTCTGACCATGCATTCTGCCCTGCTGCAATGGACATCCATATAGGTGAAACCCTCGAGGGCAACAGAGAACAAGGTAATAGCAGTGTCCTCATCCTTTTGATGAAGAAATGTATCTCCAAAGAATTGCAGAGCTTTATAGACTTGAAGGGGCTGTTTACACTTGAGGGAATATATGAGATATATGGTTGTCCAGACTGGTGTTGATTCATCTGCACCCCAAGAGCTGACATTGCCCAATTGTTCAAAGCAGAACAACTTGATTTCACTGTTTTCTGTGGCCAGTTTCAAACACCTGTTCAATAGTCTCTTTGCTGCTGGAAGATCCTTTTCCCTGATATACATAGCTGCAAGTGTAGCATCACAACAGATTATCCATGGCTTGAGATTTAGGGTGGTGAGTATTGACCTAGCAAGATCAATTTTTCTCTGCACATCATGTTGTTGGACACCCATTGACACCGCAATTTCAGCCAAATTCAGCAATGCAAAAGCTTTCCAATAGGCTTGCCGATCTGTAGAGATCTGAAGTATGTTGGTATGAATTTTCCAGGCCTCACTATATTCGGATTTACACTTGTGGATCTCAGCCTGAGTGTTCATGATGCCAAGATTGACCTCACTACCAGCCATACCACAAAGACTAAGGAGACTCTGTGCTCTGATGCTCAAAGAGAGACTTTGTTTGTAATGACCAAGCAGTTTCCAGCACATGGCTTCTATGCGGGCAGCATGTGCTTCTCCATATAAATATCCAGAAGCCCTTGCCAGCTTCTGGCCTTCATGTGCATCCATTCGTGCTACAGAGTATTTCCCAAGGTGAAGGTTAAGCCATGCCAGAACATGCAGTCCTTCACTGTGTCTCTTGCTGTTCCCAGTTGAAATTGCCAAGGATATATTCTGCTTGCATATATTTGCGGCCCGACCAAGATCATTTTTTACCACTTGATAGTAATCTGTCATATTGAGATAAAATCTGCCTAGAATGTCCAGGTGTCAGTTCTCATCGATGAAGTTCAGACAGAGAGCACACATTTCAGATCTGGATCATCGAAATCCCTGAAAAGCTCTACAACTTGGGAAGTCACAGCCTCAGGATCGGAGATTGGATAATGTTGCCACATGCCAAATGACTCAATCAAAAAGTAGGCTTTGAGGTGATGATCATTGAGTTGTGGAAGGAGGTCTTGGATTTGGCCCATCAAAGGAGGCTGCACCTGCATGTTGAGCACAGTGAACCGGTACAAATGACATGCACAGTAAATGCTATTTGATAGGGTTGGTTGTTTCTGATTCAGACCCCATTGCAGCACATTCTGGATGTTTGTGAGATTTGATTTTATTCGGGGAATCATGCTGGAACTCGACTGGGTTCCAATGTGATCTATACAAAATTTAAGCATCTCCTGGAAGTATTTGAAGAGGCTCTGAACAAGATGATCTCCAGGGGGTTGGTGCTGTTGCAGATATTCCCGGATGGGCATTAGTACCTTCAGTCTTTTATGCTCATCGCTGTATGCCAGAGCAGTAGACTTCAGGGTTGTTTTGCATTTAAGGATATTTTCCACTGGTAGTTTGCTTTGGATGAGATCTACATCTGCGAGGCCATCTGGGAGCATTGCCAAAATTCCCAAGAGGTCTGTGAGTGAGGACTTGATTGGATTCGAGGGCTTGATAATGACAGAGAAATGGACATGTCCAGGTTTGATCTTTTGTCAAAGCCTTCTGAAATCATAGAGGTCTTTTCCTTGTCCCAGCGGGATAATACATTTGAGCAGCCTTCAGTGTCAGCTAAATGGGCAAGCAGACTAATTGCAAGTGGCATGTTGTCTGCCAGGGAGAGGATTTGGTCAACCTCCTCCAGGCTGTGTCCACTATCCGCAATATCAAGAAATGTATGCCGAGCCGCCTCTTGAGACAAGGGTTTGCAAGACTTTTAAAAAGGGTCTAGTCCATTGCACTTTGGCAGGGTGTTCAGCTCCTCGCATGGTAATCTGAGATGAAGTGAGTTGAGAGAATCATCCAAAACCCATTTAACTTGCCATTAATGCAAGATGCTCCACACCTGTGAGCAGTGAGAGAAATTCTTCAATGTTGGCACGGGAACTCGCTGGCTCCCACAAGGTCTCAAGTTCATCTAAAATCAAGAGACTTGGTGGATTGATTGTGAAATACTGCAATACTGCTTGGGTGAGGTCCTGGGCAGGCTTCAGTCCCAGATGGCTCCCAATCAGGTTTGCCAGTTCAATCCCAGTTGTTACAGAGTTGCAAGCAACAAAGAACCTATTCTGTACATATCTGGCCATGATATCTGGGTGGTGCAAGACAGCTCTTGCTAGGGAGGTTTTTCCCATACCGCCTGCACCCAAAATTGCTATCCTTGGAATTCTAGTGTTAAAAAGGTGAAGGATGTCTGAAAGCTCTGACTCTCGGCCATGGAAAATCTTTGGCTCTGATGGCAATATTGAGATTGAGTTGGAGCTTTGACATTGTGGAATAAGTATTATCCAAAGACTTGTAGATACCGTACCTATTGGATGACCAAGAATAATGTTCGCTTATCTATAAAACAGTAGGTGTACATCTGGCGACGCTCACAGTTGAAGTACTTACTGTGGATGCTCTTTCTGAAGCAGTTGCTTCAGAGAGTTTTTCAATCATATCAAGTACTTCTTGGTGTCTCTTTTCCGCATCTTTCTTCATCTCTGCAATGTCTGGCAAAGCCCTGGTTCCTTCAATCTATGAAAAATATGTATCTATGAGTTTTTGTTACACAGAATTGACAACAAACCTGAAAGAACTCAAAGCTTTGTTGTAGTCCAGCTTGGCAGTCTTTCAGTAGCATGCTAATTTCGCCCTGCCGGAAGAAGCTTTTCACTCTGTTCCCCTTTTGTTGGGCCTCTACAAGAGTGTATATTTTGTGAAGGATCCTGATTTCAGTGGTTAGTGTATAGTGAATTTCCAATGAACAAGGCCAGTACTCTGTGAATTTCCCAACATGATCCAGAACTTCTATAGGCATTTCTCCACCTGCATCTGACTTGATGTGAAGAATCATGATTACATCCAGCAATTTGTGGATTTGCTCCAGAAGCTGAACACAGTCATCTTTGTGTTTACTAACAGTCTAGGAAGTAGCTAAGTTTCACATTGAGAAGAGTCTCTTCAACAAAACTCACCTGGATCATTTTCAGGACAGCTTGAGTTGTGTTGATTATAGCACCTAAGAACGGAGTTTTCATGCTATCTGCGATGATTTGCAAGGTATTTGTGGTCATGGTCAAGCATATAACCACATCATCCAGTCTATTCTGAGCGACAGTAGGAGGCAGCATGTCGGGGTGTGGTGGCCTTGGCACAAGCGATGGTCTTTTATCTATTTGGCCACTGCCAAGATCATTTATTTTTGGTTCCGATATTCATCAGACTCCGGCTACTCACTGTCTTGCCTTATATTAACATGGTTCTGTGTCGGATTCTGCTCCAGGAATCGGGCCAAAACTTGGGCAACAAATCACAATAGGACGGGACTCTTAAGCTGCAAGATATATGATTTGGCTCACCGAAGCTGACAGGCCTTCACCGACCATCATCCAGAATACACATAGCCACTGTGGCAGCCATTACACTGCTATTATAAAATCCATGCACTAATACAACTGACTCAGTATCTCCACCTTCCTGGAGATCAATCACACATAAGCCAGGAATCGACTACTCACCAAAACGGGTCTGCTCGAGAGGGTTGATCCAACCGAGACCAAACTGCTAACCCCAATGCTGCGCAACAAACAGCCAGATGTGGAAGTTATTATAGCACATATGCGGGCCTAGAGAGGATGAGAATACTAAGAGCATGCACAGTGATCGTGCCCAGCGAATCTCGTAATTAGCTAACGACTGTAAGCATCCAATGTTCGTCCTATGTCCTATTGGTTTGAATACCTGATATGTGTTGCTACACAGGGATTGGATTTCCCATCTTAGAACTTTATCACCAATCAGTAACACTTGAAAGTCGAAAGCCAACATCAAAAGTGCAGTACCCGGCGGAGGAACAGCCGGGACAAAGGGATAGGTGTCACATTGGTGAAGGTCCCATCAGCCACCGTGAAATGTGACGACCTCGAGAAGACACCTGAGTTGGATTAAGCGCCAACCAGGCACAAGCTTTCGACTGTATACTGTACTATTTCGACCAAATGTTCACTATTTTTAGATTTTCGTCGACTGAGGTGGCCGATAAATTTTCTTTTGAATTATAGTGAATTTTAGGCACATCAAAAAAATCAGGTGTCACCGTCATCTGAACATTTGGTCAAAATACAGTACAAGAAGGGTGCGAGAGCGACTCGCCTAATGGCGAGTCGCACTATTGATCAAGTTGGGCTAGATTTTTCCTCTGCCTGTCTCCACCTGCAATAGCAGATGCACAGGTTGAATCCCGCAAATGCGAGAAGAATACAGACCTTGAGTATCTTCAGTACAGACTCGGCATCAACCACCATCCCTCTCTGTACCACGAACTCCCACACACCCGCACACATACGCACGAGATTTGATGAAGCAAGGTGCTGCCGGAACTATCCATGCCATTTACTCACGAATCTCACGGACCTTACACATTGCACGGACCCTACCTAGCTATCTCGTAGACTTCACACGCACGTCTCTCGACTCCTATAATTATATCATATTTCATATCTCTCCTGGACCTCGTGTGTGTACGCACGGCTACGGGCTACGGACCTCATGCCAGGATCCATCTAACGCCCCTGACCTGTATTGTATTGTCCTTGCTGTGTCTTCACCATACATTGTAGCACCACAATTATCTGCATACTCCTTTCAAATGCATTTTGCTTTTTGGGCTGTGGTGCCTGTTTCTCACATCTGTTGTACACAAGTTGAAGAGGGCGGTCAAAGAGAGAGGAAGAGGAGGAGGAGTGGGCCCGATTTGGGAATGTGGTATCTCGAGGGCTGTGGCTATCTTATCTGTCGTGATCTTATCGCAATTCAGCAGAAGTGAACCCGATAGCAAGCCCCCGCAGGCCGTTCAATAAGGAATGACTGGGAAAAGTCGTGCAAGTATCCAGAAGCATTCCCCCTTCTTCTTTCCCCTCTTTTCAAAAATCAAGACCCGACAGGGGATTCAGAGATTTTCGTTCGAAGTGTCACAGCCTGAGTGCGAGAAAGCAGGACAGATTCGCAACTCGAGGTCTGACCCACTCAGACATTAAACATGCCTATCACCACTAGATCTTGTTTTTCATTCCAAACAAAAAGTTTACGAATTACTTCGTCTGACCCGTACCGGAAAAACCACTGCTCAACAATGGCCTTCTGGATCTGCAGCAAAACGGAGGTGGATGTGTCCAGCGCTGCGGGTATTTGTCCATGCTTACTGTTTGTGACCCTGTATTTACGAACTATGCCCAAGACTGAGGTAAGATTGGGGAGAGAAGCAGAAAAAAATGTGGCTGCCAACGGAAGACCCGACCCCGAATATCAAGGGAATTCCGCATGCGATGGAGCAATGGAGTGGATGAGCGAGGGGGTGCGCGCAGTGCAATAGGCCTTATTGGAGTGGAAGAACCCGAGGTAAGTAAATGAGTGAGGTATCTTACGAATTTAAATATCTGCGTCCGCATCCTCCTCAGTATCTCCACTGTCTTCGTCGAAGTGCCTGGCGAAGTCGAAATCAACTTCACGAAATAAAAAACTCACAGTCTGTCTTCAACTGCAATAAATGAAAGATATACACAACAAGTCCGGCAAATGCGAGAAGAATAAGTACCTAGAGAGTTCGGCATGTCGATGCAGGGTTTGTATCGAAATTCAAGGGAGAATTATTGTAGCGGCAAGAAATGATGAGCATTTGTCTACATACAGCGTGTCATTTTTCCCCCGCGAGTTGCTTGAAGGTTTGCACGGCATCGCTTTATCTCTGCTTTGCTGATCCGCGCGCCCTGGACAATGTTCGCGCAGGATAAACGGTTCCCTGATCGCGATTCAAGGTCACCTGATCGCGATTCACAGCCGCGACACGCTTCTGACATCAATCGATGCATCATCGTCGTCATCAACGAGGCTCCACAACATCCTTCGTTCTGAGCTGTGGTTCACCGATGGAAACGTTATCATATCACCCTCCTCTGTCGCGTTCAGGTTCACCGCGGCCAGCTCTGGACGACACTCGGAAGTCTTCGACGATCTCTTCAGCATCCCTCAACCCAAAGATCAAATCTGTACGATGGCTGTCCCTGGGTCCAAGCCTACGATTGTCCTTCCGACGTGCTCTACTTGCTGCCGCGCTCTCTACGATGGCCTGTGAGTATTCTGTCTAAGTGTTTCCGTCAGTTAGGGCTTGGGCGTTGTTCCCACTTCCCCGCCGTCGCCGCCGTCCTGCGCCTCTCCGCCAGTACCCCTCGTCGAGCACCTATGCCAGCGCTGCATGACCCGCCTCGAGGTCGACTGGCCGTCTAACCTCGCAGCCCTGGGACCAGCGCGAACAAGCCGCCACCGACGCCTTCGGCACTACCAG
>JARKIC010003464.1:0-20436 GCA_029378375.1 Mycena olivaceomarginata | reverse complement strand
TGATGATATTCAACTTTTTAGCCGACCCCTTCGTCAGCACTTCGCTACCCTCCTTGGTACCGTACGCTCCAATGGTTCCGCCTTGAACCGTTTAAGTGATTTGTCTGAAAATCGTGATAGCCGCCGCTTCCTAGTACCCGAGTACGGTTTTCTTAGTCAATTGGTAGATCGACCAAGTCCAGTCTCTCTTGGCAGTTCTGGAGACGTCAGATGATGCCCAACAATGATCCCTCTGGTTCAGAAGGATGTCCTCTTGTAATACGCCTTTAGTCAGGGATGTGCAGTAGCCCAATCGTTTCCAGGATGGTAAGGCACTTTCCGCGATTGCTCCATTAGCGGCTTCTCACTTCAACCCTTTACCAGGATCGTTGTCCAGCGCCTTTCTAATGGTTCGAGACACATTTATATCCCTTTTAGCTAACTGCCCAGGCCAGCAATAGCCCTTGTGAGATGACGTCGTAATGTAATGAAGTACATTATAGTATGTTGCAACTCGAGCAGATTTGAATAAATGCCGGGTTGCCCCAATACCAGGTCTGTCAACGTCTACCACTACCGTGCGTAACGGAGCCGGACTAACACACTTGACAGTGTCAGCAACCAATGGGCGGCGCTCGGGAATCACAGGCCCCCCAGCCTCGCCGAGGCGTAGCGGCGTGCAGGTGTCGTCCGCAGGTGTTTGCAAGTGCATTTGTTCGCGTTCGCGAGCTGCAGCAGCTTGTTGTGCGGCATCCTGTATGTTTGCAGCCAGAGGGAGAACCGCGATTCCATAGGACCGAAGGAAGGCGGCCGGAAGCTTGCCGCGGAGCGCAGGCGGGAGCACCGTAAGGATGTGGTGCATCTGCGAGGGCGCTCACGACCTAGGATGTGGATTGGGCGGCCAAAGCAGAAGGACTTCAGGTCAACCATGGCAATGTATACCCTGTTGACAAGCTGAATCCAATTCCATACGACTTGATTCTGGGTAGCAAGGTCCTTCCCAATAGTGCATGTCAGAACCTGCAGCTCTGCCTGGCAAAAGTCATGAAAGCCAGACAGTCCTGCTTGCTGCATTGCAAGATCAAGCAAACAACCAAGCAGAGGATTGACATCCACAAGTATCTTGGTGAGTTTAGGCTGCAACAAAAGCCGCCGCCGGATAAGATGATGTTGTGAAGGGAAGAGAACGTGCTTGGTGAGCGCAGAGCACGTTTGATTAAGGGATTGCATGCCCGCCGCAGGATCGGGTGATGTGGTATACTTTGGACCAGATCCAGTCCATAGTGGTTTGGGGCATTACAGAACTCAATCCAAGGGATCCAGCAGGAGGGGACGCCATTTCCGGATTCATCCACTTTGTAAGGCTCGAGGAGCAGAGAATGTCGTACACTTTGTCCTGGTGGGATTGAGCGTTACTTGAGTGGTGGGACTACTGTCTATACTCTTCAAGAGACTACCAAGAGCCAGATATTCCGTGCTCATGTGTGATAGACTCTTCGAACCTCCGGATATTCCAGAGAAACTGAGCAGATTGTAGGCCGTAGGACCTGTTGTGATAGGGACGTAAAGGTAGCGTGAAATGGGAAATTGAGTAGGATTATAGTTGCCTGTGCCTAGGTGTGTGCCAGGCAAGGCAATACCAGTGCTCGTAGCCTCTATCAGGGCCTCAAAGAGGGCTGGAAAGGCACTTTGAGCGGGTTTGTGTAGTGGTTTGTGATAAGAGATAAGATGTGATCAGGTGACTGAAATACATGTGACTTGTAGATAAAGAGTAAATAAAGTAAGTATATATCCTTACAGTATGGAACCAAAAATATGCTTCTGACATATGTGCTGAGCCACCATTATAATAAATAAATAAATAGAATTTATTCAATGAGTACACATAGGAAATAGGAGACTATTTTACATATACCAAATATTTTAACAGATTCTCAAGCCATCACTGGTGATCAGGTCCAGTTCCTCAATATCAGACAGATCATCCTCCACCTCCATAACTTCAGTAGGTGCATTGAGCTGTACAAGTTTGGCTACATCGGTTCTGTGCTGCTCCAGGACATCTTTACCAACACTTGCTATCCTTTCATCAACTAGTTCAACCTGTTTTCAGCTGTGAGGACCGTTCAAAAGTGGCTTTGCCACTTTCCCAATACTTGACAGCCTGCAAGAAATCATCATGACCTTTAGCAATATCTCCAAGTTGGAGCATGCATTAGCTCTGCTGCGATGGAACATCCATATATGTGAATCCTCTAGTGCAACAGAAAACAGGCTGACAGCTGTGTCCTCATCAGCCTGAGCAAGGAAAATGTCTCCCAGAAACTGGAGAGCCTTGTTTATTCCTAACTTCTCTTTACATTTGATAGAATGGACAGGTAAACTGTTGTCCAGCTAGATATCTGACCAGGTGCACCCCAGTGTCTAGCATTACAAGCTCCTCCAAACAATAGGATTTGATTTGGGAGTGGTCTGGGTTCTGAGACATGTTGTAAAAGTGCCTTTGCCAATGGAAATCTCTCCTTCTCTCAGGTGGAGATCAGCAAGAAATCATATCACACATTGTTCTCTCTACAATACATTCTATGGGGAGAGATATTCTGGCTTCTCAATGTACTGTTGCACTGCAGTTTGGGAGCATTCATGGACAAACCAATTTGTCCAAGATTTAGTAAAGCAAGGGCATGGCTATAGGGATTTATGTGTACTGGGCAATCTTGGAGAATCTGAGTTTTGAAGATTGTGTGCCTCACAGTATTCTGACTTTAACAAATGGATCTCTGCTTGCTGAGTCATGACAGCATCGATCATACGTCCTCCAGACATACCACAAAGAACTAGAAGATCCTGTGCCCTATTGCAGAGAGAGATGGTTTTTCTGTAGTTACCAAGGTCCATCTGGGATGTTGTTTCCTCCAGGAGTGCATATGCTTCACCATATAAATCAGCCTGAAACCCTGGCCAATCTCTGTGCTTTTTGTGCATGGCCTTGGCTCTCAAGGTGGTTACCAAGTATCCACTCCATTGAAGCAAGCCTGCATAATGCTTGGGAATATCTGCTCGTATTGCTTGACTTAGTTGCCAACAATATAGCCAGATGACAAAAATCCATGGCTTTAGAAAAAGTGAGAGTGTGAGCTGAATAATAGTGTGCAACAGTGACATAAAATCTACCTTGAAACCACTGAAGTCAGTTTTTCATGTACAAAGTGTAAAAGATGGGCATACATTTAAGATCTGGATCATTGAAATACTCAAAGTGTCCTAATGCCTGGGCCACAAGTGTTTCTGGATTGCGAATTGGAATGTAGAGGTATGAGCCAAGCAGCTCAGCAATGAAGTAGACCTCAAGTCGGTGATCACATAGGTGTGAAAGGATTTCATGAAGCTGACCAAGCAAAGAAATGGATCCTTGGCCAGCAATTACACTGAAGCGATTCAAATACAAGGCACTATAAACATAATCCTTGAGATCTGGGTGGTCTTTTTGGAGTCCATTCTGAAGTAAACTTTGTATATTGACTAGATTTGATGATATTTGCTGAACTGTAGCTGATATCATTTCAGTTCCATAGAAGTCTTTGAACAATTCAAGTAGCTCATGGAAATGTTTTGAAAAGAGGCTTGACAAGCTCATTTCTGGGTGGATGGGTTTTCCACATATACTCCCTGATAGGTACCCAATGCTTTTAGTTGCTTTTTGTCATCCAGATATGCTAAAGCAGTTCGAATCAATGTTTGTTTTGCGATGCCCGAATATCCTTCAATTGGGAGCTTGCTCTGGAGGAGTGCAACATCTGAAAGACCCATCTGGAAGCATTGACAACAGACTTAGTAGCTGTTGTGCATCAGGGGCAGCTTTGATCCTTGGGCTAGACAAAGAGAGTGAAATTGACATATCCAAGTTGGATTTTTTTGTCATAGCCCTCCGAAATCACAGATGTTTTCTCTGCCTCCCAGCGGGCCAGTACACTGGAGCATCCCTCTGCATCCACCAAATGTGCAATGAGATCAATAGCAAGAGGCATGTTATTTGTCAATGAAAGGACCTGATCTATGTCTTCTGGGTTATGATGGTCTCCAGCAATGTCAATGAATGTTTGTCGAGCAGCATGGTGTTTCAATGGTTGCAATGGAGAGAGAAATGGGTGACTCCATTGTACTTTGGCTGGCCTTTCTGCTCCACGCATAGTGATCTGTGTTGCTTGAGTCAGGTCAAAGAAATGAAGCACTACACTCACAATTAGTGCTAGGTCTTTGAGGTCAGTAAGGAGGGATAAAAATCCCTCAATATCACCACGTAGCTCTGTAGGCTCCCAAACTGTCTCCAGATTATCAAGAATCAAAAGGCTAGGTGAGGCTGTGACCAGGAACTTTACAACTGCTTGAGTAAGGTCCTTGCTAGGCTTGAGTCCTAGATGGGCACCAATGAGAGCAGCAAGTTCCACTTTGCTGCTTGCAGAGTCACAAGCAACAAAATATCGATGTTGGGTATACTGTGCTGTTACTTCTGCATGATGAAGGACTGCTCTGGCAAGACTGGTTTTCCCCATCCCACCTGTACCTAAAATAGCGATTCTGGGAGATTTCATCCTCAGGAGATTCAGGATGTTAGACAATTCTGATTCACGGCCATGAAATATCTTGGGCTCTGATGGCAGCATCGAGATTGATGTGGAGCTTTCAAGGTCTCAATGGCGCTATTGCAGGAGTGGGGACACATACCTATTGTAAGATGTAGAATAGACCCTGCTCATCTGAATTGAAGTTAGTAACATTGGCAGTGAACTCAAAATTACCATACTGTAGATGCTCTACCTGAACTTGTGGTATCAGAGAGTCTATTTATCATGCCAAGTACTTCTTGCTGTCTTTGTTCTGCCTCTGCCTGCATTTGTGAAACACTGGTGAATATACTGGTGTTCTTGAGCTTTGTGGACAGGATTAATTGTAGTGAATCATTGTAACGCCTATGAGAGAGCTTACCTGAAAATAATCAAATCCTTGTGTCAATCCATTTTTGCAATCCTTGAGTAGTGTGTTCATCTCCCCCCGGTGAAAGAACTGCTTGACCTTGCTGCCACTCTGCTGAGCTTCAACAAAGGGTATGGATCTTGTAGAGAGTTCTAGCACATGGTCAGCTTGATTTTCAAGTCTTTCATATGCACTTACTCTGTGAATTTTCCTACATGGTTCAATACACTTGGTGGCAATACCCCATCTGTCTCAGATGTGACATGAAGAATGACAATTGCATTGAGCAATTCATGTGTTTGCTCTATTAACTCAATGCAGGTTCTCTTGTTTTTCCTTACAGTCTAAGGTCCTTCCATGAGATTGATGTTACAATGATGGAAAGGTTACAAATGACTGACCTCAATATTTTTCAGCAGTGACCGTGTTGTGTTAGCAATGGCCTCCAAGAAACCTGAATGCAGACTGTTAGCAAGATTTCCAGTGTTTCAACCATAATGGTGAAGCCTGTGGTAAGTGTGTTCAGTTTGAACTTGAGTGTCAGTGTAGTGGGTGGGCATTTTGATAGTAGGATGAGTCCTGCACCATGTACTTTTATACTTGGCACCCCTGAGAAATTTTCCTTACTTACTGTTGCTATTCATCTTCTAAGGAAAGTATCCATCCTTGTTCTGGCAGATGATCATTGCCCTCACTGTTAATCTCTGGATTCCAGATACATGATCACAGATGTAATGATCAAAGACTAATATCTGGATATGAGCTCCCATGCCAACAGATGAAGTGGTGTAAGTGGGGAAACAATCAGAAAAGTTCACAACTAGATGTGTTGCCACATCTAGATCATCAAAAGACAAAGATATGATGTTCACATGTGGTACTTGGTACAAAATCATCCACTGATTTGATTGTGAGAACAAGTATACAATGGTTTGTGTTTTCAGAACAGATGGAAGTCAATGATCCACCAAATCACACTCCCACCACTCTAACTCACATAGGTGGATCTTAACATCTGATATGTTGGGCAAACCACTGCATACAGTATGACCTTGGCACTGAAGTTATAAACAAAGATAAGAGCATGAATATTCACTGGAGTTTGAGATAAAATTTACAATGCTGGTATCTGAGGAATTCAAATTGTTCCTGCCAGATATTGACTAAATATCTGTGCAAATATTGGAACACTATTATTTGAGATCACCCTTAGGGTAATGGTATAGAAGGATGATCACCCTACTGGCAATGTTGCTGAGACAGAGACCAAATGAGACAGACAGATGCTGTCTGGGAAGGTCATGATGGCCACTTCATTTACTACTGTGTCCCACTTCTCTTCTGCTCTTCTCCTGTCATTCTGGGTTACTACTCATCTGCTCCTGATGCATTCTACTTCCTGTCCATGGGCTGACACTAGTGTTGCCGCGACTCGTTAAGTCGAGTCGCGACTTGGAAGTCCCGACTTGGAGACTCCAAGTCACTTGAGTCGACTTGAGTCGGTTTCGAAATATCATATTCCTGAGGGAGGGGTGGGATTAAGTATGGAATACCAGGTTTATTATCACCCCATCTTACGTTTCCAATGGCGGGAAGTCCACTGGAAGGCCGCAGACGCTGTTTTTCGAGGCCAAGGAAACATTGGGAAACCTGGGATATTTGGCACTTTACAAGGAGAATCGGCCACATAATATTGTTATTTTACTTCTCGAGACTTCAAATAGTCTGAGGACAACAATAGAACAAGTTGAAAGCTATTTTGACCTGTAGAATGAGCTGCAGTCGGGAAAGTTTGTTCAAACGTCACGCCGCGTCACGCGGGTCACTGGGGTGACGCGGCTGTCACACGGATCAAGATTCCTCAAAGTCGGCTTTTTCAACTCTAACCACTGAACACGCTGATTTACATTTCAGGTGGTCCAAGTCGACCCCGAGTGACTCGATGAGTCGAGTCAAGACTTGACTCAAGTCGGCTTCGACTCAGACTCAAAGTCGGGATTTCCCAAGTCGCGGCAACACTAGCTGACACTTAAATCAACTCAAGGTGTGAATGGTGCCGATTCTACGAGCAGCCATGGTGCTGATTTATCTTCATGCAGGTGATAGATTTGTCCACCAGCAATTTCATCAACAGCATTACTGTACATGTGTTTTCCTCAATTGCATTTTTTCCCCACTCATCAGGTTGTGTGGTGGCTCACAATCCACTGCTGTGTCTATTCATCGTGTTAAATTTGCAATTGGTGTGCTCCTCCTACTATATACTCTCTGGGTTATCTGTGTTCACCACCCGTCCATCCTGATGCCCGCCCTACCCAGTGCTTGTGGATATAATTCATCCTCCTCAAATGATGTGTTCCACCCCTGCTGCTCTCGTGGAATATATACTCAGTGCATCCCACTCTTCCAAGTCTTTTGACTGCTTGTATTATGTATTTCACTTCGAATTCTTTGTATATCAAGGATTGAGGTACGTCAGTCGCTTCTGCCCCTTTCCCCCTGTTGTATTCGTGCCTTCGTACCTGTGCACAATTCCTGGGATCTGCATTAAAAGTGTTGCCACTCCTCTCTTGCTCTGTGGCTGTCTTTCTGTGTTCCCATTGTGTTCTGCTGCTGATGCATCCTGCATTGTGTGCTGTCTATTTCAATCATGTCAGGTGTGAATTGGGCAAGCTTTTGTTACCGTCCAATTGGAAAAATGATATGGCCATCCAAAATTTGTTTTATTTCTCTTCAATATGTCATTTCTATGCTCTTAGTTGTCGTTTATTTGTCCCATCATAGATAACATCTCCCATACCCCCGCCAGTATGCAACATTCCAAATGTGACATTATCCTCTCATAGTGTGGTTGTGACACCGTAGTATATATTCCTGTACGTAATGTAAATAACTACAGTAGTGCGATCAGCCTTAGTTTACTTTTGTGTACATGATTAGTAATACAATCACTTCTTGCACCATGACCACCTCGTTTGACTAAGGCGAACACGGGTGAGAGGGACCTCAAGACTAACCGCTCCGGCTGGGCATCCAGGTCTGCCCACCTCCTCAGGTTACAGAGGCCCCGCCAAGAGTTACATGGCCCCTACCCAGGATCACAGGCTAGAGCCCCGCTGACGCGCAGGCTCGCCTTGCTTACCAGCGAGAAGACCACAATCAGGTTCGCGACTGTGGTGAAGCTCCTAGGAGCTCCCAGTCCGTTCCGTCTTGCGAGGAGCTTTGCGCCGAAGCACGGAGGCTTCACAGTGGTGGACGCACAGGGGAGCTCCACTCAAACAATATGGATAAACGGACGTCTACCGCCTTTCTGAAGAAGGGGAGTCTACCCCTCTTCCTTGAAACACCGCGCCTGCAACACGACACCCTTTCAATCAATGAAATTCACCTATCAAGATCTTGCGGAACGATCTTATATTCCTCAAGACTATCTTTGGTTATTTCGCTACAATATATCAAAGGACGACGGAGACTACGCTACAAAAGCATCGCGCAAAGGTCGAAGAAGAATGGTGACTCCGACCTTGCCCCGACGGAGCTCTGGCAGCGTTCTGAACACCAGGATCCCGTCCTTATCGCGAGGCTGCGTGATGACTCGCTCCACGTGATGGGTTCCGCGTGGACTGATCTTGTCTCCACCCCCTGTGTCGAGATGGAGTTGCGAAACACGCACCTGTTTCCAATCCCCCTCTTCCTCCTTAAAAGGAAGAGAATATACCCTATTATTTCACTACTTCTACACACCCACTACTTCTACGTCCATCTATTCTCATGGCGGAAGCGGACGCCGCCCTTGCCAAAGTGAAGCCTCGTTTGAGGAAGAAGCCGACAGAGAGTTCAACCAGTCTCCCCCATGAAATCGACAGCGCTGGCAGGACGAGGGCCGCCACTCGAATCCTCGTTAAACTTCCCAAGTCCACAACCTCTGCCCCTGCCGATTTGAGTGAGATGGGATGCGGCACTGAGATCCCTGAACTGGGTGATACTCGCGCTACCAACACCGTCGGCGCTCCTTTGCCCATTCCATTCTCTTCCAACGCCAGCGAGAACAATAGCGGGTTACCAGTCTTACAGACCGTTTCGAACTCCTCCTTGTCAGGAGTTGAGCTTGAGGCGTCTGAAACGGAAAATATCAGCCCTCGAGAACTTGTCAGTCGGGCTCACCTACTTGCCAATGCCGCTCGACGAGCTGCCGACCTCGGAGCTGATCTCCATACCGGAGGGGTGTACGACGTCATGAACACGAGATTGAACGTTGAGTCTTCAGTGACTCCGTCTTTTTCCTCGGTCGTCAACCCCGCCCCTTCCACTGTGGTCACCGTCCATACCGTTGGCTCATTGTCGAGCTCGTTGACGGAACTCCGCAATATTCCAGCGAGTCCCTCGCCAAGGTCCAAGAAAACGAACTCTACTCGCAGCATCCTGGACAATGGAAGCATCTCTCAGGCCCTTATGCAGAATCACTACCCAGGGCGTATCTTCCTCGCTTTCAGACGGGCTATTGAAGTCTATGATGAAGATATCTCGGCCTCCGTTGCTAGACACCATGCCGCCTTCGACCCGGCCTGCGATGAAGATCCTCTCATCGTTTTCGGCGCTGTTGACGGCGTTCTGCCAGGGAGGACGGCCAAACAATCCATTGCTTTCCGCAACCTCGTAATTCGCTGGTCCACTGCTCATCGCAAATGGTTCTGGGATAGCCTTCCGGAGGCCATCTCGCAGTTGATGAGGATCAAGTTTTCCTACGAAGACTTAATCGTCATACGAGGAGAAGATGGAGAGGAAGGTGCCGAGTATGCCCTTAACATGCTCCACCTGGAACAGCTCGCCCAAACTGCTCTCGCTGTCCACCAAGTCGGCAACTCCCGCTTTCCCCTCGATCCCGGCTGGAAGCTTCTACGGTTACTGGAGGACAATATCAGTCAACCGACTATCCTCACTGCCTGCTCTACCCTCCAACTGCGTTTGGAACGGGCCGCGCAACAAGTCGACCTCTTCATGAATTCCGCCAAGCACGTACTCGGGATGGAATCTCTGGACTCTATGAGATCAGTAGATTCCACTAGAAGCTCTGTTCGCTCATAATTCGGTCGAGATATTCCCAGTTACGAGTTAGCCAAACTGGTGGCACACCCCCATCAGCACGCTCACAGCTGCGATGCCCTGCGAATCTTCCAGTCGGCAGTTCCGGTGAAACGGTGCACTTCTTATATGACTAGGAATAGCTAATTGATAGGTATTGCAAACAAACACCCAAAACAACCAACCACAACCAATCTACCTCCAAAGATCTAAGTGCTTCTCTTTGTGAGTTTGGGTCCGGGCCGTAGTATGCGACCAGCAGGTTTGAACAAACACAAGTTTGATTTATAGGCTTCCAACAACACACTCTACAACATACTAGCAATATGCAACCGCCAACAACAACACTGCTAGGAACCTAGGGATGGTCCAGGGGTGTGTTTATATAGGGTGGATACAAGATGGCTGGACTGCTAGGTCGAGAGCACCAGGGCAGAGTATGTAGGTTTGTGAAAATCCTCGCTAAGGGCAGCCCCAAAGACTACTGAGGCTAACAACAAGGGACTTCAATCCTCAAACGGCAAGACTCTCCTTGACCGCCAACCTATTCCTTAACCAAGAATAGGAACCTTTCCGCTTTTATCGGCACTAGTTCACTGCAAGCGTCCAGCTAGCGACCCAACACACTACAACAGAGCTTCCATCTATATCGGGGTGAAGGCGAAGTAACTGACAAGTTATAGCCAAACTAGAGGTGGGGGGCACCTAGTCTGTCTTCTTCTTAGTGGGCTCAAGTCAACACACAATCCACCTAGCAAGCGATCCAACATACTACGACAGAGCTTCCGTCGTGTCGGGGGTGAAGGCAAAGTCACTAGCGCAAACTGCAGTTGGGTCTCGAAGAGAACACCCTGGTTTTATATGTGGAGGTCTATGACCAACAACACGAAATCCTCAACTTAGTCACTCAATGTTTCCAGAGTCCACAGTTTACTGATTCCAATATAAAGACTACTACAAGTGAAGTTCGGTATCAACCTCCACTAGCAGCCTGGGTCCACTAGCACCAGCTTCGTCCAAAGTCTGGGGTGTAATGTTCTTAGACCCTAGTCTGTCCTGCGCTCCCTTTTATACTACTAGGTGTGAGTTACATGTGAAAGCGAGCTGAATAATACAATAAACAATATTAGATGATAAGAAATGCAGTCAGCCAATGAGGACGACTGCCGTTTGGTTTTGGGACTGGTTTGGTATATGCCAGGTCAGCCTCGCTGACCGGCTAGTGTTCAACCATGGGTATATCAATGGATCCTCAGCCCTCCGTCTATGCCGAGTACCCCTTCTGGATCAACTGGCGATGTAGCTGGTGATCTAGGTCATCTCCACTCCGTCAGAGTGTCGATCTATTACATCTAGGTGACGCAGTGTTGCAACCGACATCAAATGGTCATAGCTCGTTGGTCAGAACATCGATCCACCCTCTGGTCATCGGTACAGGCTGTACGATCGTCCCTAGCTCCGTTCCAATAGCCGACTGGCTATCCCCCTTCGCCCTAGCTGCCCAAATCGGGCACTAGCCGCTTGCTGCCTCATCTCGTATGTCGTGGTATGTCTTTGTCAAAGCCCTAGCCAGTCGCTAGTAGGGTTATTCCGCCTAACGCCGTCTAGTCGCTTATCTAGAGATTAGATAGTACCACCGGTTACCGCACCGAGCTTCCTAGCTCAAGGCGTAGCTCCCTAGCTGTACTTCCATTGTAGATATCCGTCTGCTAGACCTTCGCTAGCTCCGTCCCAAGTCATCTCTGGACTACTAGAGTCTCCTAGGTCATGTCTCATGAATGTATAGGCAGTGGTTTAATCCCTGGTTGTTTGTACACTCAGCTAGCAGCTAGCGCGTCACACTAGTGCAGCCTCGTGCTACAGTCAGCAGTTAGGGCTCACTCTGACTCTCCTTTATATCACCTGACAAGTGGTCTGCGTACTAGCTGGTATGCTAGTAACAACAGAAGTGCTAGTTGCTTCCCGTTGTATAAATACTGGTCATAGGAAATCGCAAAATTAGCCCTAGATGCCGCGCATTTAGGTTATGCTGTTTCACTGGTGGCCAGTAAAGATATCAGGGACGACTACTACAAGGGGCATCGCGCTCAGACCGCTTTGCGAATTCCGTTGCCAGCGTCCCCTGTTCCTTCTCCTCACCCCCGAGTCGAGAAGGACGCCTCCCCTTCTCGATCTTGAGTTGAGGAAGAGGTGAAAGGACCTGACCTTGTCTCCACGGATCCGTCAGCGCTGTACCGGGGCTGGGACGAGTGCCCGTCTCTTGGGACATACCGGGATCCGTTCCTGCTCCAGTAGGAATCCCTGTCTCGAGACCGAGTTGCTTTACTCCTGGGTCCAATCTAGCTGAAGTCAATGCTGCCCTTGCGCACTCGATGAACTGCGATCTTAGCGCCCCGTTGAATGTGAAGAACCCTACTACTCTCCCACCTTTAACCGGATACACCACTCATCAATTCTAGAACCTCTTGTCTCAGAACTATGGCAAAGAAGAATCAAATGGAGGATCACATCACGGGTCCCGAAATGGACGGTCAGGAAACGGAGGCCCGCCTAATGGCGGAGGGCCTCCTTCTGAAGGACCACCCGGTCTCCCAGGCGATGGAGGACCCCCGTCCGGGAACAGAGGAGGAAGAGGAGGAGGAGGAGGAGGACCTCTTTCCCAGGGGCCAGCCGGAAGTCCATGGTACAACGAATGGCAGCTCAACTGCAAACTTCATTTCAACCTCGTACCTGAATGGGATGGACATGGCAAGACCGTCATTGCCTACCTTTGCAAAATATCGGAGCTCGTGCGCCTGTCACCGCAGATGGTTACGGACTTGGGCGCTATCGCTCCGCTCAAGTTCACCAACCGAGCGGAAATGTGGTGGTCCACGCAGTCTGTCTCGGTGCGCAATTACGTCAGCCAGAGCTGGACCTTGCTCTTCAAAGCCATTGAAACCCATTTCCTGAACGATCAGTGGCTACAAGAACAGATGAGCGAGTTCGAGGAAATGAAGTTCCGTCAACACGGCCACGAAGAGGAGATGCCCATGGATTTCTTGCAGAGACGCTCTCGTTACAATGCCTTCCTGTACCCCGACCAAGAAGATGGGACTGCTGTCGTCAACCGCATTTTGCGCACTGCCCCTACGGTGTGGCTCGGGGATATCAACTTGGAGTGCTTACCCCAACTTTTTCTCTCTCTTCGCCGTGACATGCCGACACTGCGCTACCCTCATGGCGAGTTGGAACACGGCGGTGCTATTATGCACCTTGGGCAGTTACTATTCGCGACGGCCCCAAATCTCGAAACACTCATGCTGTTGATCTCGATCATGCAGATAACCCGCTGATGAAGTAGATCCAGCGAGCAAAATCGAAGAAGAAGAGATGCCCATGTTGGTTTTCTGCGGTGCTCAAAAACCGAGGCCCAAGAACAGCGACCGATCCAACCCAGCTACTTCGAGAATGCGCTGGCCGGAGGGGAAGACGGTAAAGGGTTATGCCTTTTCCAAACGAGACAAAGTCCATAGCGATCGGAAGCCCCCAGGTACTTGCTTCGTGTGCATGAGTGGAAATCATTTCGCGAGAGATTGTCCTCACTACAGAGCTTGGGAAGCGATGAGAGATGCAAATATGCTTGATGTTTCCGTTTCCTATGAAGATGAAGAAGCAGACCGAGTTGAATACCTAGCTATGATAGCCGAACGTTTTAACACGACTGATCTTGCTTATTCGGGTGAGACCTCTGAGACCAACGTCCTACGAGAAGCTCTCCTCGTTTCCAGTTCCAAGCTCGACGCAGGCTTCCGCTCATGTCGTCCGAGAAAACCATCGCAACGGGAGGAGGCGAGTCATGTTTGAAACCGCCGCGCGATCCAGAGCCAAAGAGAACAAAGGCAAGGGAAGGGGAGAGGAGGAATCCTCCAGTTTCCTCTCAACTCGACACTTCCGTTGATGGCAACAGTTTCGACAGAAACCGGACCCTTGAATCGGAAGGAAAGGACCGCCGCTTGGCGAGAACCTCCCTTCCGAGGAAGAAAGAAGGGGAGACTATGACTGAGCCCAAACCTTCTTCTCTTAGCCCCTCCAGCGAACGAGTATTCAAGGCCACTTGCGCAAAGTCTCATCCACCAGGCTTCGGATCCTTAGGAGTACGAGCCCTGCACATGAAGGTGTCCATCGGTTCGCCAGATGCTGCCGCCATTAAAGGTCGACTCGATTTGGGAGCGGATATCACTCTCATGTCTGAGGAATATTTCCTGAGTCTGGGATAACCTTCCAAAACCCAGGGAAGGCTTGCAGATAAGGCTATACACGCTGACAGGAGAAGCAAGAGTCCTTGGTTTCACACAAATTCACGATGTTCGCTCGAGCTATCGACGGAACTCTTATCAGCTTTGAAGTCGAAGCTTATGTGGTCCGAAATATGCGCGTCCCGCTGCTCCTGGGCGAAGACTTCCAGATAGCTTACGAGTTAGGCACTACCAGATACTCCAGTGGACACTGTGAGATCCGGATAGGTCAAACGGAGCGCATCATTCCGGCCTCATCAGCAGAGGCTGTAGATTTGGGCTTTGAAGTTCGCCAGGTGCACGTGGTGCGAGCGAAGGGGTTCCTATGGAAAACGGCTGCCGCAGGGAACGAACTCGAGTATAAAAGTCAGGCAAGGACACTCTCCCCACAAGTCCTAGCGGCTGAGGGCGCTCTGATACGAGCGGGATCGGTGCGGAATGTGAAGGTCATTGGACCCTTTGCGGGGCGCAAACAGTGGATAGTGGAAAAAGTGATTATCTCCACGAACGATTGTTCGGTACTGGCAGCTCCCTACGACTTGGGTAAACACCAGCAACCCCTACCTCCCCATTGCCAATCCGAGCTCGTGACCTTGGTACATACGGTGCGGGGAAATCGTGGGGCAACTGATCGACCCAGACGTATTTGCGGACAGACCCGGGAGCGCGGAACAGAGGACAAGATGACGAACGCGGCAGATGCCATCCGGATCACTGTTGGACGTTGAGACAACGCGATCTAGCCTCGGCCACGTCCAAGCAGGAGGGAGGCGGAGGATGACAAGTTGGAAGGAGACGAGAAACTGGGGACCCAAAACGACTGCTGTACCGGAGGATGTGATTACGGATGACGACGTGACGACTCTCATGAATTGGGGAACCCGACAGCCCGGAGGAACACAAGTCTTTGTTAAAGGAAGTGCTTAGTAGGAATGCGAGAGCCTTTGGCGTCGGTGGCCGGCTTGGCCACGTCGACACCAAAGTGCCCGTACCTCTTAAGCCCGATTCCCAGCCTCCTATGTACGGAGCTTCTCCAGCCAAACGAGAAGTTATCGACAAGCAGATCAACACTTGGTTCGAGGTGGAAGTCATATGAGCCTTCCGTTAGTCCTTGGGGTTTCCCATGTGTGGTCGTATATTGAAACGGCAAACCGCGACTGGTCGTGGATTACAGAAAGCTGAATGAGAGGACCGTACCGGACGAGTTTCCGATTCCGCGGCAGCCCGAGATACTGCAAGCGTTGAGCAGAGCTCAGGTGCTTTCTCCTTCGACGCCCTCGCTGGATTTACGCAGCTGGAGATGGCGGAGGACGTGAAGGAAAAAACCGCTTTTCCGGTCGCACCGGGGCCTATTGCAGTTCAAGTGAATGCCTTTCGGCCTAAGGAACGGACCTTCGGTATTCCAGAGGGTGATGCAAGGAGTACTAGCCCCTTTCCTCTGGCTGTTCACTCTCATCTATATCGACGACATCGTTGTATTCTCCAAAAGCTGGGAGGAACATCTCCTTCATCTCGATTCAAGTGCTTTGCTTGGAGCGATTGCTAAGGCTGGAATCACGCTCTCTCCGCCTAAGTGCTTTGTCGGATACTCGTTGATATTACTGCTCGGCCAAAAGGTTTCTTGCTTAGGACTTTCCACTCATCGGGAGAAAGTCGCCGCTATCCTGGGACCTCACGACCCCTCGACACATGTCGGACCTGCAGAAATTCCTAGGAATGTGTGTCTATTTCACAGCCTATATTCCATTCTATGCGTTCCCAGTGCTTGGACACGCTATCCAAGGATGACCATACCGCCTGTATTCCGATGCCTCGGACTTCGCGATGGGTGCTAGTCTGCAACAAGTCCAACTGATAGCTATCCGTGACTTGAAGGGGACCCCCTGTTTACGACCATCTCCGGGGAGCTTGGGATGCCAAATTGCCCATACCCAAACTGTATGTCAAGCTCTGCAAGGGCGTGGAGGAGCAGGATAAACCGGACGTGTGGGTAGTCGAGTTCGAAGACACAATAGTCCCATGTGGAACGGGTCATCGCTTACTGGAGTTGATCGATGAAGCCAGCTGAACGAAACTACAGTGCCACTGAAAGGGAGGCATTGGAGCAAAGGAGGCACTCGTGAAATTTCAGCCTTTTATTGAAGGCGAGGAAAATCATCCTGGTCACGGACCACGCTGCTCTGCAATGGGCCCGGGTGTACGAAAACGCTAATAGGAGACTGGCGGCGTGGGGGGCAGTATTCGCAGCCTATCCTGGGCTTAAGATAGTGCACCGCACAGGAAGGATCCATTCAAATGTTGATCCCCTGCCTAGGCTGCCTCGTATTCCGCCGCAACCAGTTCTCCTACTCGTGACGACATCCCTGCTACCCTGCCGGATCAAGCCAAGGTAGGAGCAGGCCCAGACGGCGGAGGACAAGGACACTTTCACACTGCGCCAAGAGGCAGCTTTCGTAACTCTATGGTGGGAAGACGTTATTTACAAATACGTGGCTTATCCCGTGACGACTCGTTTACAAGCTAAAGCTTGACGAATCTCCGGAAGCTCCATTGAATGACAAACACCCTGCCACGGACGACATGCCCTTCCCCACGGGAGACCATTGGACGTATCCCACGGGAGTAGTTCCAATGGACGAACCGGCAGAGGACAACTGGGACACCACCGTTCCCACGTGCTACTGGGAGCGAAACCGGAGTTTCTGAAGGAGTTTGCCAAGGGCTACCGGGGGGATCCGCCTTCTGCAGACACTACGTTCGAGGCTGCTCCTAGCCTGACCTTCTGCTAACACCTCGCGGTTTCAGAAGGGAAGCAATGGACTGTTATACTTCCTCGACGCAGACTGAACTCTCGTCTGTGTGTTCCCAAGCGCAAGTCCCGTCATCCTTAAGTGGATGCACGACTCGGCTATAGGAAAGTGCTCATGCGGGACCGGAACGACTGCTCGCTAGGATCAGGGAGCTGTTCTACTGGCCTAGAATGGCTCGGGATGTCGACGGACTATACCCCGACGTGCGATGTGTGTCAGAAAATCAAGGTTGATTGTAAAGCACCTATGGGAGGCCTCCGACCTTCTCACATCCCCTAGTCGTCCTTTCGCCAACCGTGTCCCTTGACCTTATTACGGGTTTACCACCTTCAGGCGCCTCCAAATACACCCGCCATTCTGGTCATAATCGACAAGTTGACCAAGTAAACTATTATAGTCCCCACACACGATGGTCTGACACAAGAGGGTTTCGCTCGAATCTTTGTTGAAAGAGTCGCCAACGTCTACGGTCTTCCAGAGAGAATCATAGCGGATAGAGACAAGAGGTGGTCGACGGTATTCTGGCGATCTGTAGTGGAGTACTACGGAAGTGTCATGGCCTTGTCTTCTTCTCACCATCTGCAAATGGACGGTGTGAGGTCTCCGAGGGTGCTACGCATCGGCTCGTCACCTCATGGCCCCTGTGAACCATCTGCACGAGTAATGGGACGAGCTCGGATGTACGCAACGGATCTTCCTAAACGGGATTCCACGTTACCGGAAGCAGCTTCCGAGCGAGACCAACATTCTCCCCACCATCCGCATCGTCTTCCTCGCCATTCGACCTCGCTCCTGTACCATCGTCACCTGGATACGACCGTACGACAAGGGGACTCTCGACGCCTTCCCGTACCACAACAGACTGCATTCGTCGTTACTCAGCGTCCACCAACAGGATACAAACCGCTCCCCTGCCATCCACGTCTCCGTTCGCGGACGCTCTCTCGCACCGGACGGACCTACCGTGTGCCTGATACCGGACCATCGGACGAGGCAGAGGATATACCACACCACGGCCCGTCCCCACTTCACACGACACATCACACTAGCCGAGGGGAGACAACCCGTCTCTCCCCCTTCCTGAGCACTTGAGACCCGCCGACACTACCACCAGGCCATGCCTGGAGCTCTAGACGTATTCCAAGGCTGTTTGGCCTCACTGTGCCTTGCGCGCACCCAGAGGACGATCGGTCTCCTTAGCAGGAGCGCCCGTTCTCCTGCCGTATATGCACCCCGAATGCCTCATGACGTCCCCTGCCCCCTGGAAACACCTGCGTCCCGCATGGCACCTCTGGAAACATGGGAAGTCATCGAGGAGGTATAAAAGGGAGCACATTTAGTAGGAGTAGTCAGTACCTCCGGCCTGCAGAAGTAGCTTTCGGGTTGTTTTCCCCACTTTCTGTACGTTCTCAGCTCAATCTAAGGGGTACTCCCAGCCTTCCCCAACCTCGTACCTCTCGTGCACCCTCCTCCTCGGCCCACTGCCGGAGGCAGGCCACACATCTTGCATTTCACTCGTTCGTCGGCGTTCTCACCTCTCACACCTCCATCAGCAGGGGTCCCTCCTCACCGGACCCGGTGTCACCATCCCAGGCTTCCTCGATTAGGATCACCGTTCTCGCGAAGCCTCGCTCTGTAGAGAAAACAGGCCCGGAGAGAAGCCATCACATACAAATCGCCGTCCATAGCCAACGAGACCAGCCGTCTCGCCGTCGACCCGAATGGACGTCGGTGTCATCATCTGTGCGACACACATCACATCTCCAGCGCTGGTTCTAAGGGGAAGAGCGCACGAAGGAAAGCAGGCAGGGCAACACATTTAGGGTTCCAGTACTCTCGTACGGGGAACCAGGTTTAGGCATTCACACCTTCTTTACCGTTTTCACTAACAACAGGTCCGCGCACACGTCCACACCTAGGAGACGAACGGTCTCCACGATCCCGTTCACACACACACACACACCATGCTCATACAAGGCCGATTCGCGCACCGACCTTCCGCTCTATCATTCGACTATACCTTCCCCTCTAGAGGACGAAGTAGTCGAATTCGAATCACATATCTTTCGATACCGACACCGCGGTCCTTATCACAACGGGCAAACGGAAGTCTGAATTCGCTGATCGAGCAAATGCTCTGGCCTATGTCGTGTCTGATCGCATGTTATGTCCATGCCTTTCCGGAAGCATCCGGTTAATCCGGACGCTTAATCCATCCGGTTCTTTTAACCGAACCGAACCTTCCAGTCGGTTTACTTCCAACCATCCGGACGAGTCGTCCGTGCTCCGGGCACACGTCCGATCAACATGCTGATGCATCCGGCTTTGCCCGTGATGCACACCCTTGGGGTTTTACGCAATGAAGGAGTACTGAGTGTTTCCCCATGTTTGACCATATGACTTATGCACACATGTTTCCTCTTATTGTCTTTATTGTTCTTGACAAGTACTTATTGTCTTTACCTTACTTCTCGCTACATTTGGATTATCTCCGTAATTAGTATAAATACGGTATTACTCTGCATGTATCTTCAGTTGATAATTAATGTGCTTTGCCTCCGCATCGCTCCGTTGTCTGTCCCCTACCTTCTTCCTACCTTGACGCCAAGTTAGTCGGTGTACCCGCACACTTCGTGGTATCACTTTACGTCCGGACCAATCCGTCCGGCCCTATTCACCAACCACCCGATAATCCGGCCGATCCCGCTTACATCCGGCCGGTTATTTGGAATCCGCCTGACATGGATATAACATCGCACTTCATGGGCCAGATAGCTTAGCGAGGCCTCTCAAGCGTACAATTCCTCAGTTCATAGCTCTACAGGCTACTCGCCGGACTTCTCCTGATGGGTTATCAACCTCGGGGAGCTACAATGTTCTTAGTGCCGGAAACTGACCCGGCTAAAAGACCGTTCCTGCCTAGCCAAAAGGCCGAAGAGTACATTGCGGTCATGGAAAGGCATAGGCAATCCGTGGGCGATGTGTAGCCCTTGCTCAGGAGCGCCAAGCTCGAGCCTATAACAAAGGACGACGTGCCGTGGAGGAACTGCAACCCGAGACTTAGCCCTCGTCAACCCTCATACTCTCAAGCTCATCAACGTGAAGGGCACCAGCAAGAAATTGGTACAACGAACCATAGGTCCCTTCGAAGTAATGGAGAAGATTAACCCCTTGGTTTACCGACTTCGATTCCCCGATAACTCCCATGCACTCCATCTTCAACCTGGCTCACCTAGGAAGTACCGAGTATTGGACCCGCGATTTGGAGAACGATCAATGTTACCGCTACCCGCGACTTCCTCAACGCTAGTGAA
>JARKIC010003463.1:0-20499 GCA_029378375.1 Mycena olivaceomarginata | reverse complement strand
CCAAGACGCGAGAAGAGCCTAGTGCGGACGAACCCACTGTGGACGGCGTGTAGATGTCGAGACGTGTGCGCCAACCTCGCGCTCTCCACCGCTGCGCATCCAACTCCGACGCTTCACATCGTACCCGCCCCGCACGTACATCAACCCCGCACGCCGCGAGATCGACTTGACGCAAGTGCACGGCTGAGCCTACGACACCGCACACCACTGTCGTCGTGCTCGTGCTCGTGCGCAGGCCCACCGGCGATGACGAGCAGAGGAAAACCCGTCCTCGCCGCGTGCACCCCCAGTTCTCGAGCCCCAGAGCGCAGGAAATGTATGATGGATGGGACGACGGGTTTGCGGGCACGAAGAGCGTGAGAGGGAGAAAGGATGTGATACATCGGAAGACGGCGGATGACCCTGTGGGTGCGAGAAGGAGAGTCGGATGCGGCGGGACAGAGAAGGAGCGGAGTGGACTTGTGTACACGCGGATAGACCGGGGTGAGTGGGGTACGCAGACAAGATAACGAGTAGGGTAGATGCGTCCGTCGATGCCCGGATGTGTAATGACCGGCCCTCCGGTTCGAGTAAGCTTGCATCCACGGGCCGCTCGTGACGAGACGTAGTCCCCGTCGGTGCGCAAGTCCCCCGCCGCATGATCTTACGGACATGAGGTATGGAGACAATCCGCCGCATCGTGGGTTCTCTCGTGGTGCATGCATTGGTGTGTTTGCTGGTAGCAGGCGCAACGACAGAAGTAAAGATGTTCCGCGGTCGCTGGGTCGCTGTAGTACGCAGCCAAAAATGCGGCTGCCGCCTCATCCACTGGGCGAGAGTCATCCGCATCTGCAGAGGGAGAGAGATCGGCACGTTTAATAAGGGGATGAATAGAATCCATACCTTGCGTACGCGGCCATGCTCGCCTCAAGCGGGCGCGCGCGCACGCGGGAAGCATGACGGCGGCGGAAAGGTACATCGGCAATTCGTGAGATTCGGCTGTGCCGACGCATATGTGAATCGGCCAAACATGCTTGCAAGGCTATTCGCAAACCAGGATATCAGCCAGAAGGCTCTGAGCGCAAGGCTCTAGGATTGTATGCTCCGTACAGCGCTTGTAAGTTAGTGCCACCGCAGACTTTGCACTTGGCACGCATGTTCACATTCCTCGTCGTTGGAGGCAGAAGTCTTTTGAAGAACGTCGGCCGGTACAGAAACTTTCGAATGGCGCGCGCTGCAGTGGTCGTAGTCGTCTGCGGGTTCGGAGCTGTTCGGGAATTACCGTGATGGCGCGAGTGAGCCGGATAACTCTCCGGTCCCCTAATTTCTACCTCCATCAAATTTCGGTTTTGCGCTCCTGGATTCTGGCTTCTCTTATGCACCTTGGGACTCACATCCCCTTGCTCTGTGCACATCTTTCGGCGGCCTCATGCACCTTTTCTCCGCCGAGTGTCTGGTATGTCCCCACTTGGTTCAATCTCCCCAGTATATTGTTTCCTGACAAGTTACTGTCCGAATATGTACTAATTGAACCTTCCAACTTCACAAGTTGGGACGCAAGTTGATGCTCAAGTTGGAGCTCAAGTTGGGCCCCGATTTTAATTTTGAAACCCCCTCTTGAAAGCTTGATCAACAATCCATGACCCTTGATTGAAGGATTGGCGCCGCTCAGCAGTCAACCATCAGCGGCGAGAAGCCTACAGCACTCTCGTTGCCTCTATGAAAACGGAATCGTCGATGTGGTTGGGACAGGTAGAATTGTTGAGATCCTTGTCTGCTGAACGACATAATACTTATGTCTTGGCGCGCTAAAAATAAGAGCAGAACGATAAAGTCTCGAGTATCGATCCTCCCATTCCCAGGTGGTGGAAGCGTTGGCGTTGGCATGTCAGACCTTCTCGGATGCATGCATTTCGTCAACTCCTCAGACTAGAATGGCCAGTCCGGGTGCTGGCAGTGTGCAATCACTGGCAGTTATGTGGCGTCTCAATTCATGAACACTGAAAGCGGTGTCGCCTTGGCTTTCCCACCAAGACGCAGCGGGAGTACTTAGACAAGATGTTGTATGGACTTCCTGAATTGCAACGCTCACTCTGTGTCTGTGAATGGTACGCACTGGGAAGGGGTCAAAAAGGCCCGTTGAAGATGCCATATACCCGGCTGCCCGGCTCTCAAAGCCTACTCGAGCCTGTACTCCGATTGATCACTTGCCCGTCCATTCGCAAGGAAACGCGAACTCGATCATGATGGTACCGAGTGTTGAGCAAGCAATGTACTAATCCATGTCTATCAGCAGGCCTTTTATTTACTATTTATGAACATTGGTCGCATAATTCGGATTCTTGATGTTCTCTGGGCTGTATTCAAGGTGGCACTGACAGATTCATATCATGCAGATGGTTATCATTCATACAGGGATTCCTTTTCCTTCAAATGCACTGTTAGCGGGTAGCGCGCTTGTGGCGCACTCGGGATATATATTCACACTGTACTCGAGTCGCCTCCCCTCAGACTTCCACCTACTCCTGTGTGTGCGAAGACCGAGGTGAGCGACTCGATTATTTACTATGGTTTCCTTTCTAACAGTTGTACTAGTTATTATTGTCTAGGTGAATACAGACTTCCGCCTACTCATGTGTGCGCGAAGACTGAGTTACTATTGTCTAGCTCGCGCGCACTTGAAGTCTCACTCGCCCAGGGCGTTGCCATTGGCCTTTAACCCTTCACCCACAGGAGGGCCACCCCAGGCTCTCACCACGTGTCTCCTTCGAGTCACCTCGAATCAGAGCATCTCAAGACCCTCCATGGCACGTCACGGTTTCGGTGGTAGCTCTGGCGGCGGGAGCACATCTAGCGGTGGGAGCACGTCTGGCGATGGCACGGTGTCCCAAGACGGCAGTTCAACGACTGGCATCGATCACTCATCAGGATCGCATACCTTGACCCCCCCCCAGCTAGCAAAGAAGCTGCTCGACAAGATTTACGATGACATCGATACTTCTTCCATCTCAAAAACGCATCTTGCCCTAGCCATCACCTTCGCTGTCTATGTCGTTATTCCATTACTTCCGGTGTACAGCACGCTCTCAAAGAGAGTGAAGCGGTGGTACAGTCAGCGATTGGTGCAGGAAGTTCAATTGGATCATGCGCAGGTGCCACAGAGCAAAGAGAGGACGTTACGAAGAAGACGTCCGGGGCCCTACCACTTTCTTTCCTCCTTACACTCCTGGTTTGGTTGATCTACTATGTGACGGAGGCTTTCACCGCAGATAGTACGACCATCCCCACCTTCGAGAACTATCGTTTTACTACCGCCCAGCGCTACGCCTCACTTGCTATGTCTGACCTGGCCGTCCTCGTCACCATTCTATACGTAGTCGACCTCAGGTTGACTCGTGTCCCAAAGATTCTCCTTTGGCTTTCATTCATCCTCATCATCATTGTCTATGCCTGCATGCTCTCGATATCACCCTCGAATCCTCGTTCGCCCTCTATTGCAGATGCCGCGAGGATCCTCAGGCACACTGAGAGCGGGATATATTTCGTTCTCGTTGTTCTCGTCACTCGTGCTACTTTGAAGTTGCACACAGCAATCGCATCTGCAAAGTTCCCTGGCTTTACTCGCGTAAGTCTGCATGCATCCTCTTTACGCCCACAATAGCTCACACTCAGGTACGCCAGGACCTCAAATATGCTTACACACGCTTCCTACCGCTTCTATGGATCCGAACTTTCGAATACTTCACGTTCTACATCCTCGTCGGCATTCCCGTCACCCTCAACATCCGCTACGACATTCTATACGTCGTTAACCTCGCCGTCTGTGCATTTTGTCATTTCATGATAATGCACTGCATCATGGCGGCGTATCCGGCTGCCAAGGATCATGGCACTTCACCTCGAGCACTAGATCAACCTCATCAGTAGGAACGATAAAATGCGGCCTCCCTTGTTTCTACGGGGAAGCATATTCGAAGAGGCTGGGGGCCGGCCGAGCGCTGGGGACCAACGTAGCAATGCGCTCCCGTTTTTCCTTTTTCCTTTTCCTTTTCCTTTTCTAACTGTTTCCATTTCCATTTTAATCTACTTAACTACATCGCTACTACTTGATGCCAAGCGCGTCGCATACCCATCGTATTCCGTAACTGTCATTACTGTAGCATTTCGTTCAATTCGCGCGTCACGCATCACAGGCCCTAAATCCGCGAAAATTTTCGCGAATGTCACGGGTCACCGAGCCCAGCCGCAAACTTACGAAAGAAGTCACAAAATCGCCAAAAAAAACCGCGAAAAATGCGATTTTCCCCCCAAGTACCTCGGTGTTCGATTTGCCGCAGCGCTCACACTGAGGCTCCAACTGTTGTTATTTAGTTTATGTTTTAAACTGTTAAAAGGGTTTTATTTTGATTTAGTTTAAACAAATTAAACTAAACCATTTAAACCTTTTTATTCCCGGGTGGCACTGGAACCCGCAAAGGCCCGTTGACATGGTCGAAGGTAAGTTATATTAGAGAGGTTGCACAAAGCCACCCAGAGCCACCCAGGTGGCTTTGAGGCATGTGCAAGCCGGTGGCTTTGGCTTCCAGGTGGCTTTCTGGGTGGCTCATTGATGGTGTATTTGATGACATTTCAACTGGTGGGCCTCCTGACTTATCTTTACCAAGAAGAATTTGGCCTGTGAGCATCACTTATTCACCAGATATTTACCCTTTCTTCACTTGATTCACCAATATTGCTGAAACCTTCATTTCATTCACTCAAAATAGCTTTCAGTATCTCTGAAAAACAGAATCCAGCCTCATGTAATATCTTGGCACATTGATAGGGGACAGACAGATTTTCTGGGACACAGAGAGGGACATGGGACAACAATATGAAAGCCACCTGGAAAGCCACCCAGAAGCCAAAGCCACCAGCTTGCACATGCCTTAAAGCCACCCGGGTGGCTCCGGGTGGCTTTGCGCAACCTCTCTATTATTGAACTGCCCATGCTGCATTTGACGGAGTTACCTGTAGGAATTTGGTGTCCACTTTCCTGTTGTCTCGCAGATGGCACACAACTTCCTCGCCATCCCAGCAACCTGTGTATCTGTCGAGTGGCTCTTCTCCTGGTCATGGCATCTGTGCCACGAGATGCACTCATCAATAAAAGCTGAAACTATAACCCAGTCAATGCTCACGGAGAGGTGGGTCAAAGCAGGCTATCTGAAATGTTAGATAGTGTTTCAGTTTCTGCTGCAGTGGTTTTTATTTTATTTTTGGTGAATGTCATTGTTTATAAACGGTTCAACCCTTTCTAGACTGTTTATTTTTGGTTTTGGTTTAGTTTACGGCCAACTGTAAACCTAAACTAAATAGTTGGAGCCCTACACACGACTGATGTGATCAGGAGCAAACTGGTTCCTCCTCTCCTCTCCCTCAACAGTTAGGGCCTGATCGGGTACTTTAGAAATTCCGCGAGAAATTTTATTTGGCGGGTCAGAAATTCCATCAGAAATCTGTCCCAGAAATTCTGTCACGCTTGATTTCTTGTGTCTTCCTCCCGTCGCCTCATCCACCATGGCCAACAAGGACCCAACCGAACCCCATAACGCGAAGTGGACGATTCCCGAGGTCACCGCCGCCCTCAGCAAGCTTGTTGAAAGAAAGTCGACTCACCAAAGCGGCAATGGGTGGAAGTCGACGGTCTGGCCGGATGTCGTCAAAGCGGTCCACGCTGCCAACCCAGACGCCAACCCACCAAAAGACCAGACGAAACTGATCTCGAAGCTGGAGGATGTGAGTGTTTGTACCATTGTAGGGGACTGTCTGCATTGCTGAAACCTTGCATCAGCTGAAGAAAACTTTTGAGCTGTATCTTTTTGTGGAGAAGTTCAGCGGCTCTGGGTGGGACGAAACGAGAAGCATGCCTCTAACACCCCGGAGTATATCGAGGATTTTATCAAGGTGCGTTTCAATTCTCTCTGCGCGTCGAGTCTTCTGACGCGCAGGCAACCAGGTACAACGGCAAGAAGTACGCGCGATGCTTCAAGAAAGCGTGTCCTTTCTACCAGGAGCTCGATGAACTGTACGATGGCTTCCGAAACGCGCGACCGGCGAACATGTTGTTCATTTCCGCAAACCCCGCAAGCGCATCGCCAAGGAGAACACTGCTGCCACCTCTGTCACGTTGAACTGTCTGGAATCCGTCTATACCTAAACACCGCACATTTTGCGCGTTTCAGGAATAGTCGGATTACAGTATAGGCTTATTTCTAAGGACTGGTATACGGTCTCGTATAGCCAGATGGGTTGTGATCACAGAGTAACGGGTACAAGGGGTAGGGAACTACCCTGCGGACTGACAGTGCTCGCCTCGAAAACTGTAGAGGAATGTGTAGCCCACAAACCTCTCTAGAGACTATTTCTGGTCTTATTCCCACACGATGGAATAAGCTGGACATACTGATAACAAGGGCATGCGGGAATAGTCTTATTTCTGCACCAATAGGCCGTGCGCCTTCCATGTGATAGACGTCAAGGCCCGGGGATATATGTTCCGATGAAGTTCTGGGACTAGCGAAGGTCGGCTAAGGAGATCTGATGGGATTGTTCTTATTCCGAGCAGACGGAGTTGGGGAAATAAGAACCCTTTCTGGGACAAGTCTCACTAGGGGTATCTACGAGGAGCTGGAGGCCAGGGGAACATTACCCGATGGTCAGCGAAGGCGGGAGAGGACCAGGGCAACGGGAAATAGGACGAACGACTCGGTATCAGTCAGCCAAGAGACTGAGGGTTTCAAACCCCTAGGCTGACCAACACCGCTCGAGCGGACATCACGATCGTCCTGTTCACCAACCAATGGCAATACGCTCGGGAGCCCTTCCGACGGATAAACGGCTGAGGAAGGGGAACTCGGGCTATTTTACTAATTTCTATTTCGTTCTTGGACTTGCATATGATTTTGGGGTTTGTATAAGTAGTCAGGACATTATCTCGAGTAGGGTACAGAATCACCCTGTATTAGTAGGCTGAACACTTGCGATTGGGCTATTTCTGGGGTTGGCTCAGTGTGTATTGTCGTTGGACTTTAACATCGGGAAACCTTAAGTTGGAATAAGGAATAGGGTATTGGAAACGTCTTGGACGTGATTGAGGCTATCTATCATCTGGGAATCGAATTGTGTTTTGGAATCAGCTACCGTCATCGTCATCAGCTATCGTCATCGGCACTTGGGAAATAAGCTTCGGGCTTTCTATCGTTTGGAATTGTTATATCGTCGACCTATCTGAGGTCTCCTGCACGTCGTTGGACGACACCACCACCACCACCACCACCACTCTCAACACTTGCTGTCTCATAAGCTGCGAAGCTTTTAAAACCATCTTATTTCCACCGCTCGATTATCGCTCAGGTCAATTCCTGGTGATATCTTGTAGTGAAGGTTCATCTTCCTAAGGGAAACACATACCTTCCCTTCAACCTTGTTAGGACCTGTAAAGGGACTACCACTCGTCTGAATCTTGGCTCTTGCGCTCACTGATCGGCCTATTTCCGATCCTAGTCTTATTTCCGTAGGCCTCACCGCTTATTCCGGGAAGACTTGGGTTGTATTTGGGTGATAAGTGTGTTGTTTGGGTTTAGTTTGGAGCACATCGTTCAACGTCTGCCTCCCCCACTGCCTCCCCTGCTGCCTCCACCTCGAATCTCAAGTCTACAGCATCCGTCACACAGCCGGCGATGTGACGCCGCGCGCACCGATGCTTGTGCTCGACAATACGCTGCCAGATGGAGAGGCGACGGGAGGTCTCAACAACTACGATGAAGCTGCACCTGGTGTGTGTTCGTTTATCCAGCTGCATACAGGCCTGCCAATGTTTCTACAGTCCCCTCCGCGACCCCGACCAAGCGCACGCGTGCCGAGAGCGACGACGACGACGCGACCGACCCCGAACCAAAGCGGCCCCGTGTGAAGTCCAACTCAAGCACCGGCAGCAGCACCACCAAACAACGCGGAGGCAGGGCAGCCAAATTGCGCTCTCTTTTAACAAACTGTCAGACACCATGGCCAAGCCCATCGTCACAACCACGGACATCTCCTACGTTGACGACGTGATGTGCGTTCTCGAGGATGAGACTCTCCTCCCGCCCGACCCACGCGGCAAGCTATTCAACATCGTCTCCGCCTACCTCACCGAGTCTCCCGTCCGGGCCCGTCTCTTCGTTATCACCCAAAGCGCAGAACGCCGCAAAGGCATGATTGCTGGAATTCTTGAAGCAGCCGGCGTTGTTCTCCCCGAAGATTACTAGGTAAGCATCTCAATCTATGTATTCGAGCTGTGTTTCATCGATGGTTTGCGTAGCTGTGCCATTCTTTTTTTCAGACTCATATTGCATTCTGTTTCCCCGCTGTGACTCGCATCTCTGTTCTCATCACTGTAGCACTGTCCTCATCCCTTCGAACCACTCGTGTTGTGTCTTTGATCCATCTGCATGTAGCATTGTAGCAACGTACATCAAATCAAATCTTGTTATTGTAAATCGGGGTGATCAAGTATGTAGTGTTCCCACATTGCCTGCGCTATGTGATCCCGACGCGCGTCGGCCCGTGCCTTCTCCGTGTTGTCAACAGCAAAGACCGGCACATCATCATTCCCTCCTGCTGCTGCTACAAAAAAAGGGTGGCCCTCGATATCGTACTCCTCGTCATCTTCGAGATCGTTTATCGGCTCGTGGATGCGCAGGAAGTTGTGTAACGCGGCGGCTGCTCCAACCATGAGAGCCTGCTGATGGTAGGCCATCTCCAGTCGCGAAATAAGCACCCGAAACCTCTGTTTCTTCACGCCAAAATCTGTTCGATGACATTTCGAAGCTGGGCATGGCGAAGATTGAACAGCTCCTCGCATTCTGGGGTCTATTTCGGGTGAGTCAAAAGTCCGTGAGAATGACAGGACTCACCGCTGGTTTCCACGCTTCCACTCCTTGAGATGGTAACGAATCCCGCGGTACGGCGCCATGAGCATGTCGCAATTCGGAAAACCAGCATCTGCTAGATAGTACATCCTGGGGTAATGAGAAGCCGTTTTGTCGTGCGATAGTAAATAGCTGGCTATCTGCGGCAGTGCCTTCGTATCCCGCCATTATGTATAGGAAGAGCATGTCAAAGTCGCATGCGGCAACACAGTTCTGGGTGATCTCTCCATGTTGGTCGCGATATCGTGTGATATGTTGCTCGAGAGCGTAGGCAAGTACATGAACTCCGTCGACGGCGCCGCGGCAGTATCTGAAGAAGGGGAACCATTTGGGATTTTCCAGAATCTTCTCAGGGGTTTGGTTCTCGGGATCGTGCACATATGTCTCGTAGAATCCGCCAGTGAAAAGTTGGAGACCTTTGTTGATATATTTGCTGATAGTGTCGGCTGAGCGCTGAAACCTTTCCTGGAGCTCCCGTTGGCTGCTGCCGTGCACCATCCAGTAGACAAAAATAGCAAGCTGCTCCTGCGCTGTCACATAACGGCTATCTCCCAGGTCTCCCATAGCGACAAGCTCTGCCCAGAGCAATGCAAACTGCAAGGCAGACATGCTGAGCTCGCGTCGACAGCGATCCGGATGCCCTGCCAAGACCTCGTCAAGCCATTTCCGTCCTGTGAGTATCGAGGTATGCATGGGGCGCGGATGAGACTTCTCCAAGCCAAGACATTCACAGCCAAAGAAGGCAACAGCAACAGCAGCAGCGGCGATGGCAGAACGGCACCGCAGAATGGCTGTAAGGCTCGAGGAGTGCTTACTACCGGGAAAACGTCGTACGCTTGCCCTGGCGGGGATCGAGCGTTATTGAGTGGTGGACCGCTGTCTATACTCTTCAAGAGACTACCAAGAGCCGGATATTCCGTGCTCCCGTACGGTAGGCTCCTTAGAACTCCGGATATCCGTGAGATCTGAGCAGACTGTAGGCCGTAATGACCTGTCGTGATAAGGACGTAAGTGTGACGTGAAAAGAACAAATGTAGTAGCAGAGGGTCGCCTAGTGCCTAGTGTGGTTGCCAGGCAAGGCAATATACAATAACTCGGCAAAAATGATTGACCGATCGGTTTTTTTTGATCCGGATCGGGGCACGTGCCTCAGGAAGTGCAAATCGCCGTACATACTCGTGGACCGAAATGTGCTCCAGTAGCTTTAGATTCTACATGCAAATATCTAGGCACCGGACTAGATGGCGTTGAGATTTTGGGTCATGAGTACGAAAACTTCCATTTTTGGCATGTCACGGTAAGCAAGAAATGTAAAAAGCGGCTCGTTCAACGAGGAAAAAGAGCAAATGATACAAAATAAACTAGTAAGCGCGTGCTCCCACCCTTCGCCTCGATAACTGCTGCGATCCGTCTCGGCATTGAGTCGTACAATTTCTCGATAAACGCCTTGTCCATTTTCACCCACTCATCCTGGCCGTGTGCTTTGGATCGTTATCCTGCTGAAAATAGTAGTCGCGTGGGTCGAGTTCGAGGTCGTCGAGTGTTCCTGGAAGTCGTCCTGCATATATCGACGTATAGCTCCTTGACGAGGTTCCCGTCGATGCGTACGAGACGGCCGAGTCCATGCGGGGTGATCATCATGCCCCATACGGTAATCTTCCCTCCGCCGTGCTTCACCTTCTTCTTCGTAAACCGGGCATCCAGGCGCTCACCAGGCCTCCTCCAGCACCACTCTGCCCCATTCGACCCAAAAAGCCAGAAGATTGACTCATCTGAGAACAACACGCGCTTCCAATCATCGGCCTCCAGTGTGGAATATGATTCGGCCCATGCAATCGACCGCAATATTGGGTTTGGGGATGAAGGGCACCGGGCGGCGAATATGGGCCCGAGACCGGCCCGGCGTAGCTCGCGTTTCACAGTATCGAGATGGACGTCGGGGAAAAATGACTGCTGCAACTCGGTTGCGTTGTCCACAGTCTATGAGGGCACGCACTGCGATCCGCACATCTCGAGTGTTCAGCTTATGTGGCCGTCCCGTGGATGTCCTACGTCGTAGTAGTTCTCCTTCTCACTATACTCCCGCTTTATCCGGTAGATTGTCGAATCGGAGATGTCGTGGCGGCCGGTGAGATGCTTCGCGGATCCATTCGTACGACTTCCCCTCTCGTGTCCACTCTACAACCTTGGCCTTCTTGGTTGGGGTTAAGTCAGGGGGCATGGGGGTAGTGCGTCGACAGTAGAACGGAGCGGCAAGGTCGAGAAGGCAGGTTGGTTGGTGGATGTCAACAAAACGATGCGTTGTCGCGTGATTGTGAGGCCGTGTTTGCCCATGTCAAGCCCATGTATCTGATGCCAAGCACATTCTCGTAGCATTATCTCTACAGTAGCCAGCCTGACAACTCAAAGCTTCTATGGTGTATCTACGAGTCCAGGGCTACGATTTCACTCTATGAACCCACCAATGAAATTCACTTCCTGAGGCACAGTGCCCGATCCGGATCAAAAAAACCGATCGGTCAATCATTTTGCCGAGTTAGTGTAAGAGCTCGTGCCTCTATCAGGGCCTCAAAAAGGGCTGGTGAGGCGCTTTGAGCGCGTTGGTGTAGTGGTTTGTGATAAGATGATAATATCATGTGATCGAGATACATGTGACTCGTAGCTAAAGAGTAACTAAAATAGGAAGAAAATAGTAATAACGGTTCCTTACAATGGCAGCATCTCCTGAGGAGCCATCTGCGAGCAGTGCGGTTGCAGAGAGACTCGATGCGGGAGCGGCGCGCTGTGAATGACAGTGATGGTTCCAGAAAGAAGCACGAGAGGGCTGGGAGAGGTGTGTAAACAAGAGTGGCGCCTACAGACTGAGAGACGTGAATACGGTATGCTGTGAATGGTGGGGGTTGCAGAAAGAGACGTGTACTCAACGCGTACTGAAGAGACTGACGGTGTCCGATAAGTCCGAGCCTGTGACATATAGTGACAAAACCTCTACAAATTTCTCACGGAATTCTAAAGTACCTGATCAGGCCCTTATTGCTCGTACCACTGGGATCCAGACTGGATTCATTTATGAAGGTGAGAACTACAATTCAACCCAGGTACAACAAGATCCTCATCTTTGTTGTTAGTGTGCACCTATTTGAGTGAGAAATGAGCTCTGCCTAGGTCTTGGCATAAGTCTTGGTGCTCCGGGTGAGAATGGGAATTTTTTTCTATGTCACAGTTCTCCGAGCCAATTCGCGAAAACCAAAGTTCACGAATGGGTGTCACGTATCACAGGCCCCCGAATTGAACAAAATGCTACAGTAGGTTCAGTAAGAGTAACTTTTAATGGGTTGTCTCTGGACTCGTCCTCGAGTTGTTTCTTGAATTATGGACATGGATTAAAAGTGTGGGAAAATGAGAAACACCTCAAAAACACCTCAAAAATACTTCTGGAAGAGTTTCTGCAAGGCTTTTCTCATTTCGGCCCATCGCTGGTGGTTGAAATGGAGGATGAGGATATAAAGGACTGAGAGTGACAAAGATGTTGCCACGGATCACAACCACCAAGTATTGCCGTTACCTATATAACCTTAGGCCGCCGCACAGGTTTCTGATCCCAACCTGTTGAGTGGGAGATCATCGCATCAGGAAAAAAGATTTTACTACGTCGCGGCAAGCCAAGTTCCTGTAGGACAGGTAGCTTTCGGTAGCGTACAGAGGTTGCTCCGTAGCTGGTAGCCCGACATATCTGTCTGCCAAGGTTCAGTATCATCTGATTGCTCTGATTGCCGTACACTACTGTTATATCCGGGTTGAAGAGAAGAAGAAGGCGAAGAAGTGATAGGGAGATTCCGGAGGAATGATGTCCGATACCGGAGGAGGACGGAGTTACCGGAGGGACGGAACTAGATGACAGAACAGATAGTCAACGTAGGACAAATTTTAACTGGGTGCCTAGGTTACTAGATCCGAAATCGCGGATATCAAAGACACAACACCACTGAGGTACAGGGTGAGTGTTAACTGCCGTGCTGGTTCGTAGGACAGAAGGGATGACAACAGAGTTGACGGAGGACCGGAGGCGGAGGCGGAGGTGGAGGTCATGGATAACCAAGTATTTTTGGTCGGAGTACGATGTCGACTAGACCCTTGTCGTAGGTCTATTCCAAACGGAGAACGGAACTGGAGTCAAGTCCGGAGTGGGCCGGAATGGCGGAGTTGAGATGAGGAAGCGGGTGAAGCGCTAAGGCTCGGAATGAACATTAATAATCAAACTGAAGTACAGGAGAGTATCTACAGTGTTTTATAGAAGTATTCTAATTGTTATTGCGGAAGGAGAAAGAAGTAAGTGAAACAATAAGTAAGAAGCCATATGTGGAACCATGGTGATGGAATCATAAAAGACAAAGGAAAGCATAGTCACAGGTTCCCATTTAAATGGTTAAACGGATAAAAGGGAAAACACTCAGTAATCCTTCATTGCGTAAAAACCCATGTGGATCCAGAGGATGGAGTTGAAGTCCTGCAAGCTCCAGAGCACAACTCCGAGGGACCGGAAACGGGGGACCGGAAGTCCGGAGTTGGTGGAGTTGAGAGAGGAACGAGGTCCGGAGTTGGACCAAGGTCGGGACGGGATATACAGCTACGGACTGGTAGCACCGGGTACCTGCCATCCAAAAAGGACAATTGGTTGACCCTCGCCTGTGGTAAATATGGTCAGGCTTGGTGAGCTGTGAAATTCAGGAAACTCTAGGTGCGTTTGAGCTAATGTTAACCGAATTCTTAGCCAAGCAAGAGGTGAACAAATTTGCCAAGTCCATTTCAATGTCCGCTCGCACGTGTGATTGCGTGATTGTTTGACAGCATCACGCGTGTTGGTTGATCGTCGTCTGGGAGTCTTTCTCTTCTTTCCCTCATCTCCCAGGCGAACACCTTCCTGCTCCTCGACGACCTCGTCAAACACCTTCCGATACCCTTGTTCGACTGCTCAACTCCCTCAGCACCCACTCTGTGCCCACCGATCCATTCATTGCGCTCGGATAATTGCTTCCTGTACCCTAACAGGTCCTCATGGACCCCAACGTCTCGTCAACCCGGACACACCGTTCAGACCGCTCCGAAGCTTGCGTCGCAGCTTTCTGCCGCCTTCCTCGATGGCTGTGCATGCATACCGCCTGCGACTCCAATTGGTCCTTCTTTCTCTCGTTCTTGCTTCCCCGTGGATTATCCTTGTCTTTGCATGGCCCCGTAAACAACAAGTCCTTGGACGACACGTACTCAAGATGTCCTCAATCGCCGGTGCCCATCAAACTCAATCAAGTCACGTCAAGTCGCAAATCCCTTCGACCCGTCAAGTGTAATATCAAGTCCTTTATTGTCCCCCCTGAACGTCCCAATCCAAGTCTTACCGACATCGTCACGCTGATGGCTCAATCAAGTTGCACAAGCATCCTTCAAGATTCAAGGGAACTCGACACGATCGGTTTCTGAGTTCTCGCATGGTAACTGGCTGTCCCTTTACGATCTTTTTGTCTTGGATTTACATCCCGGCGGAATTGGCCGGGAGGACTGGGGACGGATAGCGAGTCGGAGCAAGTGTAGTTTTATATATTTCCGCAAATATTATTTATTATTATCCCCTCGCTGTGAGCAGTAGCATCCAATGAGGCGCTGAAATGGACGAGCAAGGAGCTCCAATACCTTCTGTAGCTTTGGTAGCATGTTGCAATGGCATGTTACAAAGTGCTATCAAAGTGCTACTGATCTCCGCGTGATGGCTATCAAGAGCTATCATATCTTGGCGCACGGCTACCAGGCACTATGTAAAGGGGACTTGTCTACCAGGTTACCACAGTTATTCGGGCTATGAAGCACGGCTTACTCATCCCGTTTTTTCCTGATGCGTTGATCAATGTTCAGTTGCCGCTTGCGACCGTCGTTCCGACCCACACACAAGTAAAGTCAAAGTGAGAAGGATCGTTTGCAGTGATTTTCAATGACATGTGATGCGTAGGTTGCTTATCACCAGTCAAAGGGTGAAGGTGTGCTCTTCGACAGATTCAACTTGAAGTGCGCGATCATTTTCTGCAACCGTTATTCATACAGCTTTCTCTCCGAAAGATCGTTCTCCTTCTTGACCGGTGTCTCGAGCTGCTCCTTGTCTGGCAGCGTCCCCTTGAGCAACACCTCTGTTGGCGCCGTGTCCGGCTCCACCTGCCGCTGCTGCTTCCGCCATGCCACGGCCATCGCAACCACTCCGAAAACAAATACGACTTCCCACCCGCACAGGACGTACAGTGCCATGGCGGCGACATTCTCGAGCAGCGGCTGCTCCAGCGATATCACCCCGGTAGTGGAGAACTGCCAGTCGAAAAACGCGGCGATATAAAAAGCAGGAGGATTTTGCCGCAGGTTATGGCTGGTGCTGTGGCAGAGAAAGTGGATGTGGACGGGGATTGGGCGTGTGGGAGAGGAGTGCTAGCACCCTCAACCTTGAGGACGGCGAGATTGTATGCGGGCGGCACAGCGCCATCTTCAAGCTCTGCGGTTGTGGGGGCCGAGACTGGATCTGGGGTGGGCTGAGCAGCTGAATCGCTGTGGCCGTAAGCCACCAATAGAGAGTTGTGGTAGCCACCAAATCGGACTGGTGGCTAATTTTCCTGGACAGTGGGCAATGTTGTCAGACCAAGACAGCCACTATTTGTAGCTCTTAGGGAGACCATAAAATAGTGGCTAGTTGAGAAGAAGCCACCTCCGCATTCATCTGTGGTGAAAGCCACCATTTTCATCCGGTGGCTAACACAAAGCCTCTAATAGGCGTCGTGGACGAGCGAGCATGCCTAGCCATGGACCAGACTGCAACAGACAATGATTTGGTCATACTTCCGTGTTGAGCACATATCCTTGAAAATACCGGAGCGCGAGTTAGTCAGTGCCAAGAAGTGAAATCGGTAGGGCAACACCTACCATCCAACGGTAACACAGACTCATCCGCAAACATCAGGAACAAGTATTTCAGTGTTTCATTCACACAGAAAGTATCAATCAACCATTCAATCACGGGAAGATAAATTTAAAGGTAAAGTGAATTTTCGAAGACGCACCAGATAGAATGTCTCCTGCTTGTCATGTCTCACAGGGACGGTTTCCACGTCCAACACCGTCGCATACCCTCTGTCCGTTAGACGGCAGTGCTTCTCAATCGCCTCGAATATCCCCCCCATAGTCACGATAGCGCTTGTTCCCCGTTTACCGTCACACAGAATAGATTTGACAGTTTCGGGACTGGGTACGGTGGACAAGGTGGTCATGGATGCCTTGCATCACATCCTCGTACATCTACATGTTCCTGACGTTCATGAAATCAATCAAGCTTTTTTATACGATCTCGAACCTTCACATATACAGGTTCCATCCGATCCTGTGAGCCTGCTGTGTAAGTATTGAGGCACAGTTTATGAAAGCGGCACTCACTGTTTGAAGATATTGTTTTCTGATGCCGACTAGGAATAGTTCGCGGGCAAGGATGGAACTTACAATAAATATTCATAGTCTGCTCAGGAATTGGCAGAGGCCGGAGGGGTTATATAAACTTACAAGAGTCTCCCCGGGATCCTAGCTGGATGTCGGACTGCAGAAAGACCCTTCATTTGCCCTGCAAGGTGTCAGGGTCAGATACGGATAAGGACAAGCAAAAAGTTACTTCATAGATATTGGTACCAGGTTACTTGGCAGTCGCACCGCATTTATAACTTCCATGACTCTCTTGGCCTTGTACCAGTAGTCGGTGTTTTTGGTAAGTTGCGCTAGATCACAGAAATCGAGCTGGAGGGTCGTGGCCTTTGCAGTGCTAATGTAGCTCCCCGCGTCTGGGATTCCAACTTGCGTGTTCGAGATTAACCGATGTGTGTGGGAGTCCTGACGGAGTGTCGAAGGCGGGGAGCATCCGGTCGGCCAGATTGACGGCATGTTTGAGATACATGTCATCAGAACTCAGGTGGAGAGCGGATAGTAGTCTATGGCATCTACAATGATGTAGCCAATGCCACCCGAGCTTGAGAAGTTGGTCCCCCGGTGGCTAATGGGATGGTACTCATCCGATCCCATTGCATCTCGTTCTAGAAAAATTAGGATACGATTTACATCCTAAAAAGCATAAAGGACCAACCGTATGCAGACCAAGCATACTAAAACTCGCCAATAAGTACTGAATTTATTCCGTTTTATGGACACCAACCTGAAAAGCAGCTACAACAGCATCTCTCTTGCGAGGGTCTGCCACAGTTTTCCATTGGGTTCTGATTCTTCAACGTCTGTCGTTCCAGAGAGGCGGGATGAATCCAAGTAGGACTAAGGATGTGCACAGGTCACAGGTCTGGTGGGGGTTATGGGGGTACGGGTCTAAGGGGTACAGGTACGGTGCGTGTTCTTACAGACCCGCAACATACCGTGGACCCGTCCCACGGGTACAGGGGTGCGAGACGGTCTGCAAAATGATCCTGGGAGGCTTGTTTTCGCTCATAATCTTTCCGGTAGGTAGAATTGAGTCATTGCATGGATGATCTGAGCCTTGAAATACTTTCAGGTTTTTTCCGACGCCCTCGACATGGATATTGATATCAAAATTCTACTGTAGCTGAGATTCAAACACGTCAACCACTCACTTTGTTTTGGATTTCATCGAGCACTGGAGCTTTGTTTGCACTCAATGAATGCGAAACTGATCAAGGTGTGTGAAAGGCTACAGGTCACACGAGGTCTCGAAACACCAAGGTATATTCGGGGGGGGGCAAATAGGTGATGAGGGGAATACAGGTAAGTAAATAGTTAGGCTGATATGAGTCGAATATAAGTGAAATACGCAGGACATATAGGGAGGGGGGGGGGGGGGGGGGGGGGGGGGGTAGGCAAGGGAACAAAGTCCGGAAGTGAGATCTCTGGAGGCGCTACAGTCTCTACAAAAAAAATTAGAACACCTGCAGATGATAAATTAAGTGTTTAAGTTGTGGTTGTGTATACCCGCGGGTTTTCGGGTGTGGTATAGACCCGTACCCCTGCAGGGATGGGATATGAAGGTAAGGGTACGGGTCCCTCGAGGTAGACCGCGGGTGACCCGTGCACATCCTTAAGTAGGACCAAGATAAAGCAAAGATAAAGTACTGCAGGTTGCAAAGAGTTCAGAACTTGAAGGGAGGTGTGGGCAGTTTACCATACAATATAGATTACAGCAGCAGCAGCAAATAATAGGACAAGGTATTGAATGGTTCTCCTTCTTAGCATTTGCTGGTGACCGTGTGTGGGTGAAAGGTGCTATAGTACGTAACAAGTGACAACGTGTCATCACGTCTATCAAACAAGACGCGTAAATACTGTACTTTTTCATTCAAATCGTCAGTCACCGCACGCACCCCCCTGTCGATCACGAAATTTGGTCGGGGTCACGCGTCACCCGGGCCTTTGTCGAACCTTCAAGCAGTCACATAGGCCCCAAACCACCTAAAAACTGCAAAAAAGGCAAAATTTTCAGTTCAAATGTCGAATTTTTTCGGGGTGTCACGCAGAATTTCGGCGGCTGCCGAAATGTCGAATAGGTAAAATGAGTCACGCGTCACACCCCCTGTCGATTTGAATGAAAAAGTACAGTATGTACAAAGAAGGAGATTGAATTCCAAGATGCAGATGACGAAATTACATAAAATCAAAGGCTGAAATTGGGGAAACACAATAGTAGCTTTATTTATCTGAATAAGGAATTTCTCAAAAGATGTATTCAAAGCAGCACCGCAAGCTCCGGCTTAAACCCCCAATTTCTGTTCCCATCCAGCACATTTTTCAACACAGGCCTGTCCGTCGCATCATAGTTGGTTTCCCTCATTCACTCCTCCAGGTTAAGAGTCCCTGCATGGACGCGCCGAATCCACTCCATGTCGAATTCTGTATTGAATAATCCATCGCAGAGGATGATCCGAGGATCCGCAATACCGCGGAGAAGTTCTCTTTCTGCGTGGTTGCACTGGGATCCCCTGACTGCGCATCACTTGCGAGGGGGCGGTTTATAAGCTCCTCGTCGAAGTGGGCCCACCCCTCGTCTATGGATAGGCACTCGAAGACTGCAGGCTTGCCTGTAACTTTAGTGAATGTCTGGATCGCTGTCGACTCATTAGATTTACATTCCTCTGAGAAACTGATGTACGTCCCTTAGCCAAATATTCCCCGCCGACAAACTGAGAGGCGACACCCAGCTCGCGTGTGGACGTCTCCATCCGGTGATCGAACATCCAGCAGGCCACCACGCTAGGTCTTTGAGTGCAATCATGGGGGCGCGGCCATCTCCAATGGGGAAGGAGAATACAACGGTCCCATCCTTGCGGATGTTCATAGGCTTGAAGAACCCCTGGAAAGTCAGTCAGCATCACCCTATCGGGCCCATCGGTGAGAAACGACCACGTACACCATTCAACATGTCCATGTACGTCGTGCTGGTGACGACAGTCCAGGAAAGCGTGTTGTCCGCGATGAATGAGGGCTGCATGCTGGGCCATTCGGCCACGCGCCCTTTGGTGTCCGGGTGTCCGGGTTGAACCCAGATTTCTATATTGGGAGCCCCTCTCAATGTCAATACGCATTCCAGAAGTCACACCTAACGGCCCGCACCTTGAACAGATACGGCAGGTTACTCCACACGTAGTGCCGCAGCGATGGGATCTGCTTCACAACCTTGTAGATGCGCATACCCCGTACCAGAAAGTGAACGTGAGCCAATAGCGGGGTATAAATTTAGGGAAACACACAATCTCCCGCATAGCGCCAACGGTAAACCCATCCGTGTTAACCCAGACACCGTACACGTCTTCGAGGCTTCAAAATCAGTGAATGAGCCTGGAAATTTCATCGTTCAATGTCGGCTCCAGTCGAGTGAGTGGAATAATGACAATGAACCTTGGAAGCACTCAACACCTCGCGCCACCGAAGCCTGCGCAGACGCACTCTTCGGGTCCCGTGTAAGGGCACGCACGCGGTAAGGCGATGGGTTGCCGCTCTTCTCCTCTGGCGCGAGCAAAGCGTCGACCAGCCTGCCCTTGCGCTCCCGTTGCGCCGAGAACAAAATGAGTTTTGAGGGAGACATCTTTTTGTTGTTTCCGAGCGTCCATTGCTGGGGTGATATCACGCCGCCATGGAAGAAGACATGAAGAAGTAAACTCCGGGAGACGAGGAATGTGAGCCTTGCGCTTGTGGGGATTTGTCTTGAGCTCCATCGGACAAGGGAGGTGGCGGTCGGCCGTGCAACTGCACCTGCAGTGCCATGTCCGAGCTCTGTGCGGGGACTCTGCGGGTGAGCATGTGGGCATCCCATACGAGCGCGTAGAGGCAACGAATCGCGGCCAAGAGCCGATAGCTGTAGTACTCTCACCAAATCTTTGCCAACAGAAGCTGGCGGCAGGGCGAGGGCAGAGGAGGAGGACAATGCAGATGATGACGAAGGCAATTTGTGTGGTGCGTGTGATGGCTAGCTGCGCCATGGGTAGGTTTGGCCAAAGCTTCAAGTATTGTAATATGAGGAAGAGTGAGTTTACTTACGACA
>JARKIC010003462.1:0-20502 GCA_029378375.1 Mycena olivaceomarginata | reverse complement strand
ATGACCTCTGTGCAAGTGTCGAGCTCTTGGAAAGCTCGCTCTCTTCTTCGCCGTTCAAAACCAATTGGAAAACGCAGTCGAGAAACTCGTCAATGCGGGAGTCGGTCTAGACGCTGTGTTCCACGCTGAACGCACTCGCGTCGGTCTTTTGCACATCGCAGCAGGGATGGGTCTCCGGGATATGGTGATAAAACTGTTGGGATGTATGGGAAGAATATGCCGGCGATGGTGCACAACGCATAGAAAGAATGTCAGCCTTGGATCATGCGGCACGCAACGGGCATATCGAAATCGTTCGACTCCTCGCTCCCATTCGTCCACCTGCCACGCCACGCCCCACCTCGTCTCACAGGGACTATCTAGGCCTCGCCCTCACCCTCATCACCTTCACCGGCGCGGCCGGGGCTCCCCTTGACATCGAAATATCTGAATACTTGATATCGATCGGCGCAGACGTTAATTACTTCGACCGGAGCGGCACTGCACTCTGCTATGCGTATGGTCGGAAACCTTGCGCTCGTACGATTCCTGCTCGATTCGGGAGCGGACCCAAACCTTTACAAGCACGACGGATACAATCCCTTATTGGTCGCTTTTCGCACTCGAAATACGGCCGTTTACGGGCGCTTGTCGATGGAGGTGCAGATATCCATGTCGAGAGAGTCGGCTTCATGCTACGATGTTGCACAAACATCGAGATGCTCCGCCTCTTTCTTGAACGCGGAGCAGACCCCAATCCCGACGAGTACACAGGACATACACTCCTCCACAATGCCTGCATCCAAGAGAACACTGAGTGCGCGAAGGCTTCCGTCGAGGCCCTTCTCCAATTCGGAGTGGGACTGACAATGGTGGAGAAACTTGATGAGGCAAACAAAACACCTGTAGATTTAGCAATGACAGTGGGTTGGTAGATGTCGTGAAGATTCTGCAACCCCTTGTCCAGAATCCTGGGTTGCGCGCGAGGGTCGTAAAGTGGTTGGCGGGAAGGACGGAACGGCAGGAGAACGTATAACTCCCGACGGTTCCAGTAAGGCACTACGGACAACACGGATAGATTTTTATTTTCTGTCGCAAGTAGAGTGAATACGATTTCAATGTCGGCTTTCGGATATGTACGGCCATTTAGCCGAACGTACCTCTCTCCTCCCGCCTCACCCGCCGTTCCTCAATTCGGTCCCGGCTCAAACGCGCTCGGGTTCAAATATCTATCCCGACTATTTATAAGGCCACCACGTCAAGCTCTCCCAACCTGAGACTTTGTGGAGTCATCCGCCACTTTTCGAAACCCATCCAAATGACCGCTCCCCGCTGGAAAATAGCGCTTGAGAAGGCCATAGCGGCGCACTCCAAGTCAACCGGTAGGACCATCTGTATGACCTGGACGATGCGGTGACCTCAAATGGCCTGATACTCTGACAGTTATGCAACTGGCGTCCATCGACCCTCGACCCCGATTCCTCATGTTCGCTCACTCATATTCCGCGGCTTCGTGTCCCCTACCGATGATCCTGCGCACCCTTTGCTGCTTGCCACCACTGGTTAGTCGACGTGGGAGCTCTGTCTGGCTGTATTGATGAAGTGCGATTGTGCGAAGATATCCGGACTCCTAAGACGGCACAGATGATTGCGAACCCGCACGTCCAGATCGTCTGGTGGATCGACGGCAGCCAGGAGCAGTATCGCATTGCGGGCAAGGCGCACATTATCCCTGCGCCGGGGCACACCCTCCACAAACATTTCCTGCACACGATCGGGCCCCTCAGCCTCAGCGCGGGCGGAACGGCGTATGATTGGGAGGCAAAGAGAATTGCAGTGTTCAAAAGCATGAGTCCGGTATGAAGGCAAGCTGGTGCCGACCCACGCCGGGCAGTCGACTTGAGGGCGGGAGGACGAAGCTAAAAAGTGGCCGGTTGAGCTCGAAGAACCCAAGCCTGGAGACGAGGAGGGAAAGCGCCTTTGGGAGATGTCGCTTTCGAACTTTTCCCTGGTCATCATCGAGCCTCAGGACGTCGACTACGTCGAGCTGCGACCTATTCCGAATCGGAGAACTAGGTTTTGGCGAACGAGCGCAGGTGTTTGGGACGACGAAGGATTGGTGCCTTGAATGACAGTCTTCTTCGCCGGCAGGCTCTCTGGCGTTTCTGTATCACTCCTGCTACATATCTGCTACGCAGCCATCTGTAATACACGAAGTACATTTTGTTTTTTCTATTCCGACAACAGGGTTTGTACATACACAGCGATTTGGTAGTCAAAACACGACAGAGAATAAATCAGAGCGAGGCAATAGCGATGGATAAAGATATGGTGTCCACCGATCCGTGTTTGCTTCGGCCAGTCGAACTGGCATAATATTCGGTGGGCGTCACGGTCATGTTTTGACCTTCTTGCCGTTGGTTTCGGCCTCGTCCTCGGGCGCAACGTCCTCGATGGGGCGCTTTTTGGACTCGGTGACGGGTGCCTGAGTATTGGAGGGCTCCTCGACGTATTCCTCGTCGTCGTCTTCTTCCTCTTCTTCCTCTTCCTCCTGAGCAACCGGCGCTTTGGATTCAAATGTGAGAACCAGGCAGGATGATCTCCGGGAAACATACGTTCGCCAGCAAGAGCGCAGTCAAACCAGACTGGGATTACTGTTAGGTTCACGAAAGACTTGAAGCGAGTGGTCAGCCTACCGGTTGAGCGCCTTCATCTTCATCCTATGCGCTCGTCAGCCTTCTGGGAACGACGACTGGAGGGAAGTGAACACAAACCTCGTCCTCCTCGCCCTCGTATTCTTCCTCATACTCGTCGCTTTCCTCGCCTTGCTCCTCACCCTCGACCTCGCCAGCGTCGCCAGTCTCCTCCTGATCCGCAACTTCAAGTTCCGCTTCCTCCGCAAGGTCGGCTACGGGCTCATCATCATCGCGGGGACTGGCCATTTGGGGTGTTTCTGATAGGACGAGGATCCTTCGGTGCCTTAATGCGAACGCTGCTGGCAATGTCGGGTTTTGAGCGTGGCTTGTAGACCGATTACAGCATCCAACTATGTTTCCTTTTCTAGCTATTACATGACGAGTCCGTTTGCTGTTCTCCTCTTCTGGCCGGCCACACACACACCCGCCGATGTCTGCGGTTCAAGGATCCTCTTCGACCTCTTCTTATAAATTCTCTGCCTTCCACTTTTTCTTCTCGCTTGTGCTCGCCAGGGCCAGGGCTGCCAGGCCGCTCTCAGAGAGGCTCTCTTGGAGCTTCATACCAGTTCAACTTTGCACAATCATACTTCAGGGACTAGTACTGTATTTTTGGAGGTGGGAAATTGCGCAGGTGAGATAGTAGACCCTAGATATCAGTGCGACGGGGCCACATAAAGGGCGGGCGGCGCTGTGGATGCCAGTATCAAACGACCTCTCCAAATTCAAATAATTCAAGATTTGTGTTGCATATCGGAGAGCGGGCGCTGAGGAGTGTGAGAGAGGCGTAGGAAGTCTCGTCTTTGTGTGGGACTAAGTAGTTTTATGACCGCGTTGTCGGAGGTCCAAGGGGATTTGATATTTCGGTATACTACTGTGTTCCCAGACACGCCATGGCCCTACAAGAAGCCCTTGTTTCGCCAGTAGGACAACCATTGCAGCACGTCCTTCTCCTGGAGCGAGAGGGATTGAGAGCGCAGAGAAGGGGAGGCGTCCAAGGCATTATCCATATCGGTTTGAATGAACCCATTGGATCGTGCCGAGAGCGGAAAAACGGGATGAGCCGACTGGCCCGCAAATGTGATTTCTTCTCTTGTGTCACAGCATCTTCAAGAAGGCTAAGCCAATGTGGGTATGGCACAATGACGGCTGAGAGCTCTGTGGCCAGCGTCTGGCAAAGCACAGACCACGGGGTTAGGCGGGGATGTACCAAGTTCAGTGTGCTGTTAAGCCGCTCGGCGCCCAGGAAGTCTACAATTGATGCAGCAGCAACGTCGACCGGAAGCCATGAGACGTCCTATCGCGCGTAAGACGATTTCTTGGAGCAGAACGGCAACTACCTACCTTACGGCTATCTGGGACATGCCGAATCATACTCGAGGCCTGAACGAGGGCAGGGAACCATTCAGTGGTGTTCCATGCCCCGTTGGCGGCCCCACAAAGTTGCCCGACCCGGACAGCGACAGGCTTCAAAGGCGTGGATGCTTCAGCCTTGGCCAGAATCTGCTCGGCGACCCACTTCGACTCGGTATACCCAGATCTAGCTGCTACTTTTGCTCTCTCTGTCAAGACAGCACCTTCGCTGGCGCCTTTCAAGAAAGTTAGTTTGAGCCAAACTTGGATTCCGAGGCATTCACTTTGGAGGATCCCAATAGAGCTTGTGTAAATCAAAGTCGGCGGCTCCTTGAACGGGATCTCAGAGAAAAATCTACGACGTCACGAAGGCCTTTCAGATTGTCTTCAAATGTCCGAAGTGCAAGGTTGAAATTGACCGGCCAAGCTTCACGACATTTGTTAGAAAGGTGGATCAAAGAGAGAGAGCTTCACCTTGCCTGCGTGGATGATGTGGGTAACGGATTGTTGCATCTGTGCGGTGGGAATGAAAGATGGCTGGAACAACCGGAAGAGACACGCACCTCTTGATACACCGGTTCCGCCAGATTGAGCCGTACGGCTGAGACATCTACTTCAAGAAGGACGACCTTCGCCGAGTCTGATAGATTCGCATCGAGACCGCGATCGATCAGAGCTAGCCTCTGTCTCTCGCGCAAACTCTGTCCATCCCGAGAGGCGCGATTGAGTGCGTACACGCGACGCACATTGCCGTCATTGACGAGTTGGGACAGGAGAAAACAGCCGAGCTCCCCAGTAGTTCCCGTGACCAAGACCACTTTTGCATTCGATGGGGGCGAATCAGTAACCCCCGCATGCCTGGGAAATTCGTGCGTATACTTCGAAGCCATCGCGTTCATCTCGACTTCTTTTGAGACTGAAGATTACTGCTGCTCTTTCCCGAGACGAGCGATAAAACGAAAGTGCCGAGGGTCGCAATGGAGGGATGGTCATACACGAAATTGTGTACACTCGGGCGGGTCTCGACCTGCGATGAATCACGAAGAGCGCGGAGAGAAGCGAGTTCCGAATCCACGTCGCCTGCAGACTGTCGCACCCATAGCGAAATATATCCGCGTCATCCCGGACATCTCCGACGACGGCCTTGCGAACCACCTCGCGTACAAAGTCAAGAGTTGAAGTTAGGTTCCATTCCGCAGGCGGTGAGATGCCTGATCGAGTAGTTTCCTCCACCGCGTCATAGAGCTCTGCGAATTTCGTCTTCGTAATCCGTAATGATCGCTTGCCGACGAGCAGTCATTTTCGCGGTATAGGTGAATCTATATCTGAATGGGAAGCTGCTGTGAAACGTGTGACAGCACTCACGGTTTGTTGGGTTTGGAGACGAGGATCATCTAGATGAATGCGAACATTAGTGATTGACCTGAGAAATTCATTGGCAGAATTCACCTCTTTGAAGAGCCGTGAATGTTGCGGAGCAAATGCGTTCATTTTTTCTCTACTGTAGGCCTAAGAACATGGTCTGGCTTACCGATGCTTCAGGATAGGATGACGCGACTCACCATATCAAGTTGCGGAGGAATTGGGCTAATTTCGGGGGATCGGAAGGATCGAACTTGTTCTTGGGATCCACGATAACACCTGCGTGGAAACGACCTCGGCCAAATATGACGGAAGCTGAGACGTGGGGATCTTGATGAGAATATTTTCTTTCGAGCATGAGATCAGTAAAGCAATAATTGAAATCGTAGGGTATTTACCCAAAGGTCCAGGATTCGTCTGGAACATCCATGAAAATTACGAACAATGGTTTCAGAGTTATGCTGACCTTCTCGCCCGTATTGTGCATGATTTGGTCGTCTGCACGCCCAAATATCTTCCAGTAATTGGGTTTCGTTGGGTGTGGTTCCATCAGGTCCGAACTTGCGTATGCTTTGCTTCAACGCCTCGGGCAGTGAGTGTTGAGGACGGTTGGTCGACAAAGGTGGTTTGCCTGTGCCGCATGTTTGCCGAGGTACACGCTCGCAAGTGGCCGGTACGCACCACCATAACGAACTCAATTTTTTATCCCCGTGGGGCACCATTTCAGCGGTAATCAGGTCAGGAAAGGTAAAGTAGTCCCAGTCGAAGTCAACTTGACGCTCTGTGTTTATATCGATGAGTCGGAATGAAGTATGAAAAGCAGAGAAAGAGCGGACCTGGTATTATTACACTCATCATCCCCCCTTCGGATCTAATTTCCATGCGAATGAAATACGAGAGACAGAAAAGCCAATCTTACGAGCCGTAAAGCACGAAAATCGAGACACCCTGTGACGATAGATGATCGCCAACTCGCTTGTTCAGTGGGCCACCGCCCGTAAAGCTGATTGGGGGAAAGTTGGCACCTGAAATCCCGCATGAAGGAAACACGCACTACACCGGTAACACTTGCGAGCCACTTAACCCATTCCGGTTCGCGAGCCCAGACCTAGATACGACATCAAAATGGTATATCTTGATTTGCCGAGCAACACACCTCGATGAAGGAGGGAACTGAAAGTACGATGTCGCGGTTGGTAGCCCTCGCCGCCAATAAATGGTTCTCAGGGTTCGGAACAGTGGGAAGAGGCTTTGGTTTGAAGGCGCTCAAAACCAATCCGCACGATGCCTGGGGTAGAAGATGAGACGTGGCAGATTTTCGGGCGAGAGAGGAAGCTTCGTACCGACCACATCGTCTGCGTGAAACCCATCCCTGGGCCCAATATGGTGAGGATGAATCGAAATGACATATAGGCCATTTACCATGGTACAGAGGCATGCTATGCAATGATAACACTTGGTTTGTCAAATCTCGCTCTCCAAACCAGGGAATCAAAGCCAATTGAATCATGCGATGCTGAGAATACCAGATGGGGCTTGGAAATCTAGTTGAACCTACGGAGAATTAGGCCTCCGATCCCTAAATTCTATTGAAAAACGCACCGGAGGAATGACAAATGACGGCAGGGGAGTTGGGGCCGTCGTACTCATACGGGATGTCTTCAGGTGTTAAAATATTCGAGTCGGGGCGGAATAAATCTTCAAACAGTGGAACGTAGGAAGATATCGGGGACAGCTGTAGAATATTTTTCTTTCAAGAATTGAGTAGCATCTGTTGCGAGCGCCAGCATCGCAGGATCATGACCGATCAGAAGGTGGTTCACAGCAGCTTTATCAATGGTTAGCGGCGGCTATTTATCCATGAGATGAGCCACCTTTATCGATAAGATGAGCCACGGCCGATGGCGAATTGCGCGGAGATATTGGGAAAACAACATAATTCCGCCCTGAGACAGCTCATGAAGAGCACGAAATATGGGATCGCGTCTAAATCACATGAACACTGTTCCAGCACTGTCGAAAAAGCGCGTACCAGAAGCTGCAAGAATCCCAATGACAGGGTGTTCTTTCATTCCAGGCATCCACCCAAAGCGCTCCCTCAGAATGCGATATAAACGGCCTGGATTGCCTCAGGCCAATATGTAGTTCTGGTTTATACGAATAGTCGATGATACAGAGTGTTCTGGCCATGCCAGTCGTATATTTCAGCAGCTGTGAGAGTTCCATCGAGGGGTGGCGGACTGAAAGTAGAAGATGAGAGTGCCTGGGTCTGAGGTGGGGTGCACAATGGGCGTGTCATCGTCTAGTTCGAGGAGCACCTCGGTGTGTAGTCTTTAAAGGTCTCGATTCACCTCGTGGCCATGATAACCCGCTGATGACAATTCGGGTTCAAGCCGGGTTCCGTGGGTTCCATGTTCAGAGAAGACAAACCCAGGGAGACCAATATTCTGAGATAACAATGGCCATCCGCTTTCTCTGGTCAAACGCCTCGTCAGGCTCAGAATACAAGTAACGTCCAAATGAACAGATTTTTCAAGAGTCCCAGATGAAATAGGAACGGCATAACGGTACCTAGGACGGCACGACAAGCATGACTGTCTGAGACGACACCCGATCAGGTACCCTTACCACAGCCAGATTCACAGCGATGTTTGGGCAAGTGGGGGTCATGCCGACTCATTCCATGTGGCTCTGAAGTTGTGGTCCGTATGTCAGAAAGAATAAATGAGAAAGCAGAGACTGGTTGCAAATTGAATTACGGCGGCCCGAATTGATGATATCAATGATCGGCTGCGCCTTCCCTTCTTCCTACTTATTACCTCCTCGTTCCCTGAGGTTCTCAGTCCCCAATCGTTCCCCACTTTCCTTCTTTTCTTTTGCAGTAGACCGCAAACATGTCGAGTGAAAGTGTGTCCAACACCCACGCTGGAGAACGCGATGGGGAAGCCCCCGTGTCACCCGTCTATGGCAATGGCAACAACGCAGCGCTCAAATTTGACGCCCAGGTGTCTCGGTCCAAGCGCTCTCTCCATGCCCATCATCCTGTCTCTGAGCGCCGGCCGATTGACAAATTTCGCTCGACGGTCAACAAGATTATGGCCATGAAGCGTAGCACAACAATTCCTTGCTGCTATTGGGGCCGGCGCAGAGCCAGGCATCGATCCCCGCCGTGCTTCTATGGAAATGCAGTACCGCACTTTAAAAAAGGTACATAATACAGAGACAACCGTCCCCGTCAGTAAAACTCACTCCCTCCAGGACTGTGTGATTGAGATAGTGGACTACTCCGCCGTCTCGAGCAGTTTCCTCAACATGCGCAACGCCGAATTTGTGGACTGGTGTGCAAGCTCCAAAAGCAAGCGCCAGCCATGGGTCAAAGTTCAGGTGGATAAACATAACAGGTGTTAGTTGGGATGTCATCAAGGCGCTGTCCCTCAAGCATGGTAATTAAATTTCTCACGATATGGACTTTGATTGTGACGGTGTCTTTCTATAGAACTGCACCCCCTGGCTTTGGAAGATGTGTTGCACACTCGGCCAGATAATCTGTCCAAAGCCGACTACTTCTTGCATCACCTCTTCCTCCGGATTTTAATCCACGACGTCGTGGACGAATCAAGTCCGACGTATGTGCCGGAAGCGGAGGGGCTGGATCCATCTGCCCCCGCCTCCAATGAAGTGTGTCAATCTGTTTTGCCACTAGAGATTTACTTATTCCTTCCAGGCTCTGCGGGAACGCCAAATTGAGCAAGCCAAGCTTGACGCGTTGAAGCAGGGCACTTTAAGAGTTTCCGTCTCGCCGATGTTTGTGTTCCTCTTCCGCGATGGTACTGGAAGTCCTTTTCGAGCTCTCTGCCCCTACTCATCGTCGCCACAGGCACGGTCATCACAATAACCCAACACGCGTCGCCCGACTTGATGCTCCCCATCAGCGACCGTCTGCGGCGGGCCGACACAATCCTGCGCAGCTCCGCGGACCCCAGCATGCTGGTCCAGAGCTTCCTCGGCCTCAGTAGGTTCCTCTACCCTCCTGTTACTTTGTTTAATTAAACTCCGCTCAGTCGTCGACAAGGCTGTCCAGGTCATCGACGCGTACCACGACCAGATTATCTCGGATCGAGGGACAGATCCTCCGCAAGCCCAAGCCCTCGACTGTGCGCAAGCGTATGTTACTCCCTCATTATGTATCGTCGCATTTATCCATCGCGCACAGTACACATCGTCTCGGGCGACCTAGTCCTTCACAAACGCACGCTTGAGCCTATCAAGACGCTCGTGTACGGGCTGCGGCGGTACGACACCGACCGTTGTGCCGCCCTCGTGGACGAATCGGACCCAGGGTTCAATGGGCAGCCCATTGTCGGGTTCATGAGCCACAAGAGCAAGATTTACCTAGTGAGTAGCGCATGCGTCCTCAGGCGGTGGCGTTGACTCACTGGCCCAGGCGGACGTGTACGACCACACGGACTACATCCTCAGCACCCTCGACATGATCGCGGGTATCGGGGAGAGTCTGACTGATTACAGTTTCAACGTGGGTGGTTTCTACCTCTTCGCTCGCGCTTACTGACTTCATCCGCGCTTCAGATGGCTTCATATTCGATGAACGATACCATGTGCGTTTTTTTTGGTTCTTTCTCTCTCGTGTGGTCACCTAACGTGTCCCTAGGCGCCTGCTGACCATGATCACCATCATCTGCCTTCCTCTGACATTCGTTTCCGGCTACTTTGTGCGTCCTCTTCCTCCCTCCCTCGGCATTTCTCACTCATTCGCATTGCACAGGGCATGAACTTCGACGACGAGCCCTGGATTAGCGAACACACTGATGTTCTGTGCGTACCCTTCCTTTCTCCTCGCGGTCACACTCACGCCGTGCACCTCGCCCAGATTCTGGATCATCGCGCTTCCGGCTGTCGCGGTCATCTCCCCGCTCTTCATCATCCCGGATATCAAGCGGATGTGGCACTACATACAGACGCGCAAGCTGCTCAAGGTACGCCGCGTTTCTCTCTCGCCTACTTTCCTATATTCTTCGTTATCTGTATGGCTAACGATCGCGTCGCGTTGTACTCTAGGCGTTCAAGTAGTGTGTGGAGTGCCGGAGTGGGTGTTTGGGTGGATGGATGGGTGCTGTGCTCGTTTGCTTTCGGTAGGGAGGTTGATATGATACTACTATTTATGAGGATAATTTGCGACACTGAATTGAGAGCTTAGCTCGGATACGTGCACGGATCCGCGCTGAGCTTTGGCCTTGCTTTGATCGACATAACAAAATGTGTGCCATCAAACGCGTCTGGTCACAGCGACACCTTGTGCTTAGACGCCCAACCCATCTCTTATAAGCCGCCGCGTTACCAAACCATTGCTATCAACCCCACTATGCCTGCCTACCGTCGCACAAAGTTCACCTGCGCCTACGCCGAACCTATTCCCCGGCCTCGCGCCCCTCGCGTTCCCAAGAAGCCCCGGAAGGACATGACCCAAGAGGAACGCGACGAAGAGGATATAAAGAAGCTGGTCAATAAAAGCAAGCGCGAATTAAAGAAGGAATGGGAAGCGACACTCGCTGCCTGCCACGCAGAGTCCGACATTTTACTGGCCAGCCTGGTACCAGGGTGCGTTTGTGGTCTCTGATATCTCTTATTTGACGCGTCCTTTACGCGTTATTCGATAGGGCTTGTACCCCAGCGACGCGAAGCGCGTGTATAAACTCACCCCGAAGGAAATGGACACGCTCAAACGGGAACACATCCAGAACTCCCGAAGAGCATCGTGCGTCTGTCGGACGTCCTCGACCTCGCGAAGCGCAAACATGAGAAACTCGAGATGGGGCTGCCGCCCTTCGTCGACCCCGTTGTCGGCTACGGTATGATCCATACGCGCTGCAATGGCGAAGCCAGGAGAACCAAGCCCACATTGGGGCATTGCGAGCAGCTCGTTGGTCCTTTACACCCTTCTCATGTGTTCATACTAATTCCCCGGTTTGCAGGATGTATTCTCGTTATTGACGAGCATCACGAACTCGACTCTTCATGATCAGGGCCATTTCTTTATTACACACGTCTGTTTCTTGAAATGTATTACCAGAGATCTTGCTTAGAATACGCGCATACCCTTTAGTAGTCTCACCGTCCTTCACAATCTCACAGTTCCCGCAATTTGTATCAGACGTGGTATTCAAGGCGACACAGCGATAGTATAAAGGAATTCGGCGGGCTCGCCAAATATTGTACGGGCGTGGAGTGCTGTGCGATGGTTCGATTATGGAACAGGATACCTACTAGCAAGAGAAGTCCTTGGATGTACGCTCTGAAGCACGGTCGGGGGCACGGACTGACAAGAAATTCTGAAGTTGGCGCCATTTTGTCTGAATTTCTGGATCGGGCCAACGAGCAGCGGCGTTGAGAATCTGTCGCACAAGCAAGGGTCGGTACACCGTTGATCCTTCTCATATCATTCTTGAGCGTATGTCTCAACCGGGACTTGGCAGAACCCAGGTGGGCTTGTTCTCGATAGCCAGAGCTTTCCAGCGACCCACCTCAGCTATCCAGCTGGTCAATTTCCAGACAATAGGAGCCAGAATATCCCGGAGGGTGCGTCCTCTTACAAAGCACAAGTCCGTATGCGCATGCGAGTGCTGCTGCCGGACGATCCCCTGGCAACAACACGAGTGCGCTACTGTATCTGCGGCAGGAACGTGAACCTAAGCCTTTTCCGCTCCGAACTCAGAACCCATTCGGAGGAGACCGATTTGAGGGGTGAATTGGTATGCCAGCGTCAACCAGGTGAATGAGGAATTAGAGGCGCATACAGCCTGGGGAAAAAAAGACGAATTCTGTGTATCGGGGACGCGCGAAGACGCGGGTCAGAATTAAAAACCAGAAGTTGCGAAATTGGGAATGTTGGGTTGCTCGTCACATTATGTGATATCCTTCTTCGTTGGGTCCAAGTATTTTATTTAGACTTGAGCTATTATTGAAGTTGGTCGTCGTGCGCAAACGGTTTGAACGAGTTTTGAACGATGTTGGTCGGAACTTCCCGGTTTTCGCACGTTCGGACCTTACTTTCAACGAACAGCATTAAACCCTCGAGCTTGCGATGGGACTCAGTGAATTTCCTCCCGAGCTGATACTTCACGTCGTATCTCTTCTCACTCGAAAAACAATACTCGACCCGGAGTACCGTTTATCGAGATTCATCCCCCAATACCCGGAGCTCGTCCCCGACCTTGCTTCCATTAACGCGCTCTCTCAGGCAAACACCGCCTTCCATCGTACCGTGAACAAAACTCTTTACGACCTCTGTGCAAGCGTCGACAAGCTTGGCCAACTTGCCCTTCTCTTTGCCATCGAACACAAGCTGGAAAGCACGCTCGACAAACTTAACGACACTAAAATCAGATTCGACGGTGAATTTGATCTCGATAGCAGGTCATGTGGCCCTCTGCACATTGCAGCAAGTATGGGATGCCTGGGCATAGTCGTCAAACTGTTGGGTATATGCGGAGAGGACAGTGCACAGACGCACAGGCGGCCTGACGGCCTTGGATCATGCAGCGCGCAAAGGGCACCTGGAAATAGTCAGACTCCTCGCTTCCATCCCCATCCCACAGTCTAGTTCCGCCGTCCACGATGGTCTGGTCTCAGACGAGTTTGAAACGCAGGAGCACTACCTCAGCGAAGGCTTCCTGTCGTCAGTGCTTGCTGGGAACCTGCAAGTCTCCCAATACCTTATAGGGGAGGGAGCAGCTGTCAATTTTGCACCTTCCAATCGCGTTACTCCGCTTTACTGCGCTGCATCCACCGGGAATCTTGAGCTAGTCCAGTTCCTGCTCGCCTCGGGTGCTGACCCAGACCTATGTGCCCAATACGGAATCCCTCCCCTGTTCAGCGCCGCCGACTTGGACATCGTGCGCGCGCTACTTGCTGCAGGCGCAAACATTCATGCCAAGGGCCGCGAATCACAGAATGTGTTGCCGCTTGTCGTGGATAAATCGGTCGAGATGCTCCGCTTCTTTCTCGAACACGGGGTGGACCCGAATCACGAAGATGTTTTCGGACGGACACCGCTTCATTATGCTTGCCAGAGAAATGTGGCGGCACCCGTTGAGCTCCTTCTCCAGTTCGGAGCGGCGACGGTCGAAAAAGCTGATGGAGCTGGGCGTACACCTGTGGATCATGCGATGGGTACAGCCAGCTTGAAGGTTGTAAAATTCCTCCAGCCCCTTGTCCAGAATCCCGATTTGGAGGCGAAGATTGCGAGATGGTGGAAGAAAAGGGAAGAAAATTTAGAGAAGGAGGATGTTCTGCTCTCGATGCCTTTCGTCGTTATACAGAGGGATGAAGCTGCTTGATTCACAGTAACAAAGAATTACAAAAATTAAGCCTATAATCTTGGTCCAAGACGCCTTGCCCGCCGCCCGACCTCGCATGGATGCAGGATAATGTCTTCAAATCCAATCGTTTCGAATTAAACCCCCACCCAAACGTCTCCAACGGGAAAGGCAAACCTTGAGAAGTTTCGACTCATCCCCCTGGAGCGTAATGTTATTTCTCGACACAATATTTAGCTCGGTGGCTGTTGCTTTGTTCCGAACGATTGCGAAACAGTGTTTTTGCTGTCGCCATTCAGCTGCGCGACTAACCCGAACCTAAGTCCCGCCTTGAGATAGGAATCAAGACCATTGAAGCTGGTTAGGAATGATATTTCGGTGGATTCGCCGCTGCAAGAAAGGAATCTGTTCTGCACCCCACACCAAGCGCTTATAAAGCTCATCCTTGGTCCTTCCCAGTCAGCGTCGAGGCAATTTGCGTCATATAAATCTCTACGACTGGCTGCGTAATTGTAACCACTCCAGTCGTCAAGACAGTCGAATATATTGATGTCTGGAAACGCTTGATAGTCTTCTCTCTCGAGTTTGAATACCTCCTCACAGGATTGATTTAATTGGCCACAGGCGGATCCAGTGCCAAGGCGGCAGACCGCCGAAACAGGCGTATTTGGTGCCTGCGATGCATCAACATTTTTGGCCTAGGTTGACACCGCTGAGTGCCTTCGACGATCCAAAAGTTCTTCTATGCGGTTCATTCCTTGCAGATACCGCACGGCGACAACTCCCGCCCTGGCCTGGCTGTTGAAGTTACCATGCGCACCCGCCGAGGCACTGTAAAGCGCCACAGCTCCTAATACCAGGGCTTTATCAAGGTCCTATGAATAATCTCCAGTCGCATCTCGCTGATTCTTCGGGTGTAACTTTCTATCGCTATCTTGAGCTCTCCAGGGGCTTGAGTGCTTGGGCGACTGAGTCGTGACTATAACTGGACTTGAGGGATGAGTATCTCTGAGCGCCAGAAAGACGAAGTTGTCCTTGAATTGAGCCACGTAAGTAAGTCGCAGACTTGGGATGCGACGCGCGCCATGTCTGCGCGCTTCGTATGCCGACGACAAGACATCCATTTTGCTCCACCGTGTCCAAAAATGAGTCTCTGCTGCAGTCGACCTATAAATAACGTCCAGTGGTATTTTGGCCGATTCTTCGGTGGGACCGGGTGACTTTCTCAATTAGTATGTGTTGCTATCTTGAACTCTCCATAGGGTCAGGGTTGAGCGGTGCTTGAGCCGTGATTATAAACAGACTTGAACTCTCCATAGGGTCAGGGTTGAGCGGTGCTTGAGCCGTGATTATAAACAGACTTTGAAGGAGAAGGGAAGATAAAGCGCTTCAAGTTGGTTGAGACGATTTAAACGGACAGAAGGCTATCTATAGACTGTCAAAGTGATTGCCGGCTCTTGCCGGCTCTGCGATTCCCTTGTCGACGCATATATTTAATCCCTGCTTGCGACGAACTCTGACTTGCGGGCTCAGGACTAACGGACAACGACTAGAGTCTCTCAGGACGACCACAAACGGCCCACTCTCTGCGAGCCTAGGATCTGAACGGAATCGGTCTACTGTACCTTTGGGAGATTAAACCACTTGAACCGCAATGTCAGTGGACCACGGCGCGCCCCCAATTATCCCGACGGACCTCCTGCCGTACGAATCCTACACAGAGGATCCGAAATGGCAGATTCGCTTCACCGCAATGTGGTGCGCTGCTCTCGGTCTCGGCATTCTGCTGGCCGCACCTAGGGCTTTCCGCTTGCAAAATCTGCAGCAGACTGCTTTGCTGGGTGTACGAGTCCGCGGGGAATACGAGGAGGTGCCGACCCAGGAGCCGGATACAAAACTTGAGCCCAAGACACTTGGGGAAGAGAAGGGCAGTCCCTTGAAGACTATGGACGCCTGCTCGACAGCATCCGACTCTGGAGCTTGCCGGGAATTCCGCTCAATGTGGGGCAGAGTGGGTTGTCTCCTTCCTTGTTGTACCTGATTAGTTGATTTTGGCGGAAATAGTGGTTGTCGTCGCGGGTTACGCCGTCTTTGCCCTCGTCTGCATCATACTCCAGGTGCCGCTCATGGAGAATCCCAACAGAGCTGGTAAGTGTTTTGATTTTCTCTTTCTCAATGTCTCATTCCTTCTAGGCTTCATCGCCCTGGCGCAACTGCCACCGGTCTTCCTCTTTGCTTCCAAGAACTCGCCGCTCACCGCCCTACTTCTTGGTCCCGGAGTCGACTATACGAAGCTCAACTATATTCATCGGTGAGTTTCTTCCATTCTGGTAACCGATTACTGACGCCTCATTTTCCAGATGGGCCGGACGTTTCCTCTTTCTCGGCGCAATGGTCCATGGCGCTCTCTGGATCAATAACCACGTCGTAAGTCTCTCTCCCCCTCCCATTTTACCTGCCAAACATTTGACCAACCCAATCGCAGATCTTCGACCTCCCGATCCTCACACAGCAAAAAGAATCCTCCGGCGTCGCTGCCCTCGCCACGCTCTGCATCATCGTCCTCACGAGTGTCGCGCCCGTACGGCGGTGGTGCTACAGCGCGTTCTTGGTCATCCAGTGAGTTTCAAATTTACTTGATATGGGCAGGCAACCTACTAACAACGCCACCCAGCTTCCTCACTTTCCCCGCGTTCTTCGTGACGATCTGCTACCACACCATCTACGCGACACCGTGGATCTTCCCGCCCATTGCGTTCTACGCGGCGGATGTGTTCCTGCGTGTCGTGCGCTGGCGTGTCGTGGTGGGCCGCGTGGAGGGCAAGGACGGGGGGATGTCTTTGGTTTGTCTTGCCTTCCATCCTTCTTCCTTCTTCGGGTATTTATAATTATTCCCAGATCCACATCCCTCTCGCGCGTACAGGCTGGCGCGCAGGCCAACACGTCCAGATGCGCGCGCTCATTGGCGGGCGCGCATGGGAGGCGCACCCGCTGAGTGTCTGCTGCGCGGACCCGGCAGTGAGCTGCTTACGAGGTCCGTGCCCCAATCCACTACTATTACTCCCCGACTCACTTGTTCCCCAGCCCCCGACGGCGGGCCCATCGGTATGCTCCTCGCTGCCCGCGTATGCGGTGACTGGAGTCGCGCGCTGCACGAGTTTTCCCGCACGCCCGTGGACGCGGACGTGGACACAGTCGACGCAGACGCGGACCTCGAGGCGGGAGAAGGCAACGAGATTGTACACGAGAAGCGCGAGGCACCCGCGCCCATACGTACCGAAGACGACGAGGACGAGCTTCCCGGCCGTGAGGCGCACCTCATGCTCGAGGGCCCGTACGGCGGACCCACGCTCCGTGTGGGCGACTTTGAGCGCGTGCTGCTCTTTGCCGGCGGGAGCGGCGTGACGTTCACGCTCGGCGTCCTCGACGAGCTGGTGGGGCGGTGTGTGCGGCTGGGGAGGCGCGACGGAGAGAAGACCCGGCGGGTCGTATGGTGCTGGTGTGTACGCTCGTTCGGTGGGTTGTTCCTCCTCTCTTTCACTCGTACCGCCCACGCTGACACCCCCCAGGCGCGATCAACTGGTTCGCCCCGCACCTCCTCCAAATCGCCACCCTCGCCGCGCGCCCGGAGGCACAGCTCGACCTCCGCATCCGCATCTTCGTCACCTGCCTCTGCGACCCGACCGCCGTGCCGCGCATCCCGGGATGCACCGTCACCGAGGCGCGGCCCTCCGTCGGCCAGGTGCTCGACCGTCTGCTCGACCCCGTCGCAGCGTCTGGTGCGGATTGCTGCGGTGATCTCGGGCCCATCAAGGGGCGGGACAGTACGAGCGGCGCTTCGAGTGCGTCGGCGTCGACGGACGAGCTCAGGGATCCGGACTTGGAGAAGGGCGGGCAGGAGCAGGGGGAGGTGAGCGGGCGCGGCGGCGTCGCAGTCTTTGCAGCGGGTCCAGGGAGCTTAATTCGCGAGGCCGGGAATGCGGTGGCGCTGGCTAACTTGGGGAAGGGCCGCGCGGCGGGCGGAGTGGCGTTCAACGCGGAGGTGTTTACGATCTGATTCGGGGCGCCATTAGAGAGCGCGCTCTTCATTCGTGGCGACATGGATGCTGTATTTTACGACGGTACGACTTGGTTGGATTTATTTCACGATTGAATGTATGTACTACTGACTACTTACGAATCCCTTGACCTGGATCTGCCTTTCCGATTGAAGCATTGAAGCATTGAGATCTATATTTGGTAGTAACGCGGAGTAAAGTCTCAACGGAAGCCATCGCGAACTCGGCCTCCTCGCCACAAAACGCGGTGAACTGGCCGTCTCTCCAGAACGATCCTGGAGATTAGGGTCTACACCTCGTTCAAGAAAGAACAAGAGGAACTCGACGGTGCCGCAACCCAAGTACGTTGAGTGTATTGCGATTCTGGATATGAATGTCTGCGCCGGCAGCGAGCAGCGCCTGTACTATTTCCACGTTCTGGTTGTGCGTAGCGTTGAAGAGGGGATGTAGTCGTTGTTGGTTTGAAGATTTGGGGCGAGGATAGCTATAACTATGGGCATCATGATAGCGACAGAAAAATAAAAAATCTATCTGTGGTCGCATTTGTCCGTAGTGCCTTACTGGAACCGTCGGGAGTTATACGTTCTCCTGCCGTTCCTTCCTTCCCGCTAACCACTTTACGACCCTCGCGCGCAGAGCGGGATTCTGGACAAGGGGTTGCAGGATCCTCACGACCTCTACCGACCCACTGTCCATTGCTAAATCCACAGGTGTTTTGTTTGCCCGATCAAGTTTCTCCACCGTCGTCAGTCCCACTCCGAATTCGAGAAGGGCCTTGACGGAAGCCTTCGCGAATTCAGTGTTCTCTTGGATGCAGGCATTGTGGAGGAGTGTATGTCCTGTGTACTCGTCGGGATTGGGGTCTGCTCCGCGTTCAAGAAAGAGGCGGAGTATCTCGATGTTTGTGCAACATCGTAGCATGAGGCCGATTCTCTCGACATGGATATCTGCACCTCCATCGACAAGCGCCCGTACAACGGCCGTATTTTGAGTGCGAAAAGCGGCCAATAAGGGATTGTATCTGTCGTGCTTGTAGAGGTTTGGGTCCGCTCCCGAAACGAGCAGGAATCGTACGAGCGCAAGGTCGTCCGACCATACGGCATAGCAGAGTGTAGTGCCGCTCTGAAAGTAGTTGTCGAAGTAATTAACGTCTGCGCCGATCGATATCAAGTATTCAGGTATTTCGATCCCGGGGGGAGCCCCGGCTGCGCCGGTGAGGGCGAGGCCAAGATAGTCTCTGCGGGACGAGGTGGGACGTGACGTGGCAGGTAGAAGAATGGGGGCGAGGAGTCGAACGATTTCGATATGCCCGTTGCGTGCCGCATGATTCAAGGCTGTCCGTCCGTCTATGCGTGTGTGAACCATCGCCAGCATATTCCCCCCATACATCTCCAACAGTTTGACCACCATGTCTCGGAGACCCATCCCTGCTGCGATGTGCAGAAGACCGACGTGATTGCATTCAGCTTGGAATACAGCGTCTAGACTGACTCCCGCATTGACGAGTTTCTCGACTGCGTTTTCCAATTGGTGTTGAACGGCGAAGAGGATAGCAAGCTTTCCTAGAGGCTCGACACTTGTACAGAGGTCATAAAGACACTGGTTCAAAGTGCAATGGAAAACGTTGTTTGTGCGAGAGAGAGCGTTGATGGAAGGGAGGTCGGGAACAAGTTGCAGGCCTTGGGAGTTGTAGCCTGGCAGGCGGTTGTTTTTGTCGAGGATTATTTCCCGGGTAATGAAAGATATAATGCAAAGTATGAGTTCGGGAGGAAGTTCGGGAAGCAACGTCATCGTTGTTCGTGGCGGTTGAGGTCAGAAATGGCATCTGGCCCGAAATAGTAACTTGCCTTGCAGATAACAGGCAGCTGACAAACAGGTACAGCCTCACACCTATTAGTCGGCTGGACGTGGCGCCGGTGCTCTCACCTTAGCGCTTAGCTCTTAACGCAAAATGATAGCACGAGTTGTTGGATCCGACCGTCTGTCTCAGTTGAGGCTTGAAAAAATTCAATGTATGGCAGAGTGAGTTGCTGTGCAGTGAGTTGCTGATGATCCGGCTGATTTCAATTGATCCTCAACGCGGCGGGGTGTTCGGGACCCCAGATACCTCATCTCTGCCCTCCACATCGTCTTTGACGGCGCCATCAAGCTACAGCTTAGGTTGTATGTTTTATTCTGTGGATTTAAAGGATAGCATGCTGGACCCAAAGTATGGATGTTTTTATTTTATTTAAGAGCAAGCATTATTGGTGTCGGAAAATCCCAGATTGATTTTAACGGCTTGTACTACAGTACAAGCCTTTGTAAGCCCACAATACTTAAGGGGATTACAACGCATAGGTGTAAACCTCTCAAGCCCATGTAATCCACTGTAAGCGACCCCACGTGCTTATGGCAATACAAGCCATTACTTCACATTTTAATCCAATTAAAGCCAACTTCACTTCGATTTCGTATTGCAGGTCAACAACATTGATTGATTTAGTGTCTACACAGTGTAATCAACGTCTAGCCACAAGCCGCGTGTTGGTTGGAGCCGGATGTTGACCCTCCTCGCCATCATCTGTGATGCTGCTTCCCTGCGGAGAGCGAGTCAGTGTGGATTGGCGACTTCGGTGAGGTGTGTGGTGAGGGGCCGTGTTGCCTGACACAAGATGTTAGAGAAAGATATGATTTGAAAGACAGGACATACGGGCGAAGGTGATCGATCGTTGCGTGCGTCTG
>JARKIC010003461.1:0-20554 GCA_029378375.1 Mycena olivaceomarginata | reverse complement strand
TTTAATGCCTGTTCATTGTCAGTCAGTGTTCACACGATAGGATATATGTGCACCTTTTTGTCCTTAAGAGCCTCTTCTGCTACTTTGGTATGTGCTTTGTTGATCGTCAGTCAGCATCCAGACAATAGGATATATGCACACATTATCATCCTCCTCGGCCATGGATACCTGTTCATTATTGGTCAGCTTTCAGATAATAGGATACCTCATCCTCCATAGTATTGGTCTATGCAGCATTTATTCCTTCCTGCTGTCATTTTTGCAGTACATCATGGCATCAACTAGGGTTCAGTCTTCCTGGCCACTAACACCCCAATCCAAGTCCTACTGCTGCTGTCTGTTAAAAACGAGCTTATTGGGGCCCTCAAGTCAAGTGTCGCGTTCTGTAAAGCAGCAATGTATAGCAACCAACCCAGGAGGTGTTGCAGTACGGATTTGTTCCTTGCACACTATTGGCAGAATAGCTCAGTTGGAAAGAGCACTAGTGGCGCAATCACTTAGAGGTCCCCGGTTCGATTCCGGGTTCAGCCATTTTCCAACAGGAGGATTGCTGGCCTTCCTGGCCTCAAAATAGCCAACGAGGTAGCATCTGTGAAAAGAGGCTGAGGTTGAGCAGTGTTGAGAGGTGATGTGGTAACATCACGCAAGCATGGCTGATGCTGATTATGAGTGGTATGGGGACACACAACAGTTGCAGTTGTTGGAGTGTGTGAATGGACTGTGACATTCTCGCATCTTTGATCTGATCTGATCCTCTGTGATCCGTGATCATTGATCTCCTTATCTGATCCTATCTGATCCCTCTGATCCTATCCGATCCTCTTATCTGATCGGGATCTTATTGTCCTGATAACAATCTTATTGTCTTGACATCCATCTTATTGTCTCTATTGTCTCTATTGTCTTGATAGCCATCTTATTGTGTCTATTGTTCTTATTGTTCTTATTGTTCTTATTGTTCTGTAGCATTGCCCTGGATCTTCAGTTCTTACTGTTGACTCCAGGCAAGTAGTTTCATCTTATGCAATCTAACAGAGTTCTTACTGTTGACTCCAGACCTCTGTGCTTGCCTGTTTAACATCCATTTTATGCGAAGCTGGCGTTAGGGCAGCTGGTATTCACGCATAGCAAAATTGAAGTGAGCCGAGTTCCATTGACTGTGGGCGCTGTACTCAATGGGCCTGATGTTGTAGAACAGGACGATCACCATCACAATCTCGCGGAATGTGGGAAATCTTCAAACTTTTCCTCCGCGTCTGCACGACGCTCATGTCGAATGTGATTTCGGTGCAGGAGCTGGTCTCCACCTATGTGGATTTGACATCCAATTTGCAAGGGGTGTGTGCGTACACCCCCGCTTTCACGTGACCGTTGGATGTTACGTTCACTGTCCCCAATTCCCCCTTTCCCGACATAATCACCCTGCTCGATGACACGCAAACTCTCAGTAGACAGTGTGGACTAGCCTGTCCAGGGAGGACTTGCATCTCGACCGAAATAGCCGGCATTGGGCATTGGGCGTGGGGGGGCGTCAGTAACTTCGATTGGGAGGAGGACAACAATTTGGTAGCGATGAGACATAGCAACATTTCTTACAGACTGGGAGATATTTGTTGCAATCCTTACTGCCCTCACCGTGGGTAGGTGAATTGTCGTAGATTACCGTTACGGTGCGAAACTCAGTCCGTAGCAATAACAGATACCCTGCTGTGATCGCATCACACGGATCATTTCATACAAGTCAAAAGGAGTCATGTCGGTAACATCTATCAAAACATGGCCTCTCTACCTGACTGGCCGGCGGCACTCCACAGCAAGCAGCAGCTGGTTGACTTTCTGTACTCCAAAACTATTCCATTGCTGGTCACCGACATCTTTAACATGGAATTTCATCTGGGCATGTACGGCAGCTATGCTTCTGATGAGACAGCATGTACGAACGACGAGGGGCGCCAGATATAGTACTTTCATCTTCGGGACAGCCGGTATGGTAAGACTTTTGCAAAAAAACCATGGTAGTGGGTGTCCCACATTTTGCAAAAGTTTGGGGTAACCATATAGGGTAATTTGTGCCTTAAAAAAAATGGCCAAAACAAGATTTGAATGGCTGACCTTCGGATACCAAGAGTAGCTGGCATCATTACCATTACACCAAGAAGGTTATACATGCTAAGGTTACTTACCCAGCTAGGTCAAGCCTAGCCTTGACCTACCTGGGACTGCTCATACCCAGACCTAGGGCAGGCAAGCTGCCCTAGGTCTTTGAAAATTGTTTTGCACAGTTTATTCAGTGTTTTGATGAGGTAAAAAACCCTAACCAACCCTAACCAAGCTAACCAACCCAAACCCCTAACCAAAGAACTCCAATATACCTGGGAGACAAGACAGCTAACCCCTACCCCTAACCTTCTAACCCTAACCCTAACCACCCTAACCGTAACCTGGCCCTATGCGGGGCCTACAGGGGTGGTGCAAGGCTTATTCTGTATTCTTCCACCTATATATGGGCTCTGCAAACTCATTGAAAGGTACAGTTATAGTAGTGTAGTGATTAATGCCTGGTCTTAATTATGGCCATCATGCAAAGGTTTTTGGTTTGAATCCCACTGGTGACTTTCCATTTACCTTTCCTTATTTGGATGTCCGGTGGCTGTATGCTCACAACCACAAACCTTTGCAAAATGTGGGATACCCACTACTTTTTGCAAAACACTTACTTGGTCTAGTGTTCGGGAGGGTCATGACCACTGTTGTGAGTGTCAGGCCTTAGATCTAGTGCGTTTCTGACTGTCCTATAGGGACCGAAGCTGACCTTCAAAGTGGACGGCGGCTCTATGGACGACACAACTCTCCACCGGGCATTCATGAACCAGGTGAGCCAGTTGGCTACCATGGTGAAGGATAGTGACGAGGTAGACTCTATGAATAATGATGTGAGGATGTTTTCTTTTAGTGGAATTTGGCTTAACATGTGCAGTTCAACATCAACATGCACCCTTGCACCAACAGCGATCGACAGGATGGTTCTGGGGGCACGTGGATCGAGATAGATGTGGGCAGCACACCCGTATTCAGGGATGGACCCGTAGGCCTAGTCAAAACAGTTGCATCTCGTGCCGCCAAAGTTCGCCTCACCATTGGAGATTGGGTCCTTGTGCGCGCTGTGAGGTCTCCGAGCGTGCTATGCACCGCTCGTTGCCTCATGGCCCCTGTGAACCATCTGCACGAGTAACGGGATGAGCTCGGACGTACGCGACGGATCTTCCTAAACAGGATTCCACGTTACTGGAAGCAGCTTCCGAATGAGACCAACGTTCTCCCTGCCATCCGCATTGTCTCCTCCGCCATTAGAGCTCGCTCCTGCACTATCGTCACCCGGATACGACCCACGGGTTCTCGACGCTTTTACGATGCGACCTTCTGCATACACCTCCAATGAACCGGTGCTCCTCATACTACATGGACTGCGTTCGTTGCTACTCGGCGTCCACCAACAGGATACGACCGGTTCCCTGGCACGTGGACGACCTTCCCTCGTTTCCGTTCCCGGACGCTCTCCCACACCGGACGGACCTACCGCGTGCCTGACGCCGACCCATGACGAGGCAGAGGATATCCCAACACAGCCCTTCCCCCACTTCACATGACACATCGACTAGCCGAGGGGGGACCATCCGTCTCTCCCCCTTCCTGAGCACTCGAGCACCTGCTGACGCAACTACCAGGCCATGCCTGGAGCTCCAGACGTATTCCGAGGTCGTTTGGCCTCACTGTGCCTCACGCGCACCCAGAGACAATTGGTCTCCTCAGCAGAGGCATCCGTTCTCCGGCCATATATGCACCCCGAAACACCTCATGACGTCCCCCTGCCCCCTGGAAACACCTGTGACCCGCATGGCACCTCTGGAAACGTGGGAAGTCGTCGAGGAGGTATAAAAGGGAGCACATTTAGTAGGAGTAGTGAGGACCTTCTGGCCTGCAGAAGTAGCTTTTGGGGTGTTTTCCCCACTTTCTGTACTGTTCTCAGCTCAATCTAAAGGGGTACTCCCAGCCTTCCCCGACCTCGTACCTCTCGTGCACCCTCCTCCTCGCCCACTGCCGGAGGCAGGCCACACATCTTACATTCGCTCGTTCATCGGTGTCTCACCTCTCACACCTCCATCAGCAGGGTCCTTCCTCACTGGACCCGGTGTCACCATCCCAGGCTTCCTCGATTAGGATCACCGTTCTCGCGAGCCTCACTCTGTAGAAAACAGGCCCAGGGAGAAGCCATCACATACAAATCACCGTCCATAGCCAACAAGACCGACCGTCTCGCCGTCGACCGAACAATGTCGGTGTCATCATCTGTGCGACACACATCGCATCTCCAGCACTGGTTCTAAGGGGAAGAGTGCACAAAGGAAAGCAGACAGGGCAACACATTTAGGGTTCCAGTACTCTCATATGGGGAACCAGGTTTAGGCATTCACACCTTCTTTACCGTTTTCACTAACAACAGGTCCACCACACACATCCACACCTAGGAGACGAACAGTCTCCACGATCCACCGTTCACACACACACACACCCATCGCTCATACAAGGCCGATTCGCGCACCGACCTTCCACTCAATCATTCGACTATACCTTCCCCTCTAGAGACGAACATAGTCAAATTCGAATCACATATCTTTCGATACTGACACTGCGGTCCCTATCACAGCGCTTCCTTGCACCGTGTGGACGATTGCTGTGGTTACAAAATCAGGGTGAGAGAAAATGTCAGCCCCCATGCCCGAAAAACTGTCCGAGGAAACTCATCCACTGTGCGTGTGCTCGAGCCGAGACGTCTGGCAGACGATAATGGCCAGTTTTAGAGCGGGACCTTCTGGCGCGGATAACGGTGTTGTTTTGACAATGGGCCTCAGACGGAACAGGTAAGCGACACAGATTGTGCCCTTTCTAGTGCGGCTGACGATTCATCGCAGATCCACGAGCATAGACAGATCCAAGTGGGAGTCACCAGACCTCGACCATGCACCTTCCACTCCGGTGCGTAAGCGACGTTATACGGCACGTATTAGCACTGGGGGGAGGGCTCCGCCGTGCATTATTCTGATCGGAACCACACTGGGCACTGATTTATGGTCCTGCAGGAAACACCGCACCTGAATGACTACGATAACCACGTATAGATGACATCTACATCCCCATCATAACGGTGTATATATAACTTCCACATCCATAGTATCTTGCCTATTCAATTATACCCACTTTTCTACTGCGGTCCTTGGGTGTTGAGGCGTTGCTATCGACTTTGGGAGGCTCAGACGTCTGCGCGCTTGTAGCAGTTGAACAATCGGTCGGAGCGTTTAGGAGTCCTTAAGCTTTTCAGACGTTGCTTTCAAATTCAGGGGATCTATGGAACAGGCGGGCATCTGAGAACCATGTTGCTTTCAAGTGCAATGTTGGAGTATGTTCCGCCAGGAACATAACTTTATATTGGACCATGATAAGTTACTGATGGACCTAGCCCAGACATGCAGCTCAATACATTGGTCTCCAAGGCACACTGGGCCCACACGGGCATTTAGGGATGTGAAATGCATCACCCGGGATGCAGAGGATCAGTAGAACAGGAGGGTGTTGGAAGACAACATTGTGCTTTCAAATGCTTTCTTGGTGTGCGTTCCGGCAGGAACATAACTGTATATTGGAGTGGATGTACTGATGGACCAAGCCCAGTTGGTGCGGACACACCGGGCCCACACAGACCATTACAACGGCTGGAAGATTCCGGACTGCTAGCCGTGTGTGAACATAAGTGATTTTATTGAAGGGTGCACAATCATTGTGTTGACAATTTGCAGAGATGGTGTTGCTGAGGGCGGAACAAGTGTGGAAGTCTTTGCTGCAAACCCGGAGGTGGCGCAGGGGCGCAGGACGGATCGAGTATCTGGGGACTGGTTACCCAAGCTGACGTTCAAGGGCCAGTCGACGCCAAAGTCTTCGAATGCGGGATCTGTTGGGACACGTTGTACAAGCCAGTCGTGTGAGTGTAATAAATGTTTATCCTTTCTAAGCTCACAGTGTCTAGTCCATTGTGTATGCATATCTTTTGCTACAACTGCCTCCACAAATGGCTGGGTGAGAAGAAGAAGACTTGTCCCTTGTGTCGCACGCGTGACAAAGAACAGCTGATCCGCGACCACACTTTCAAGGAGGAGCTACAGCTCACTATCATCGGAGGCATGGTTTCGAAAGTTGATGCCGAGAGGGTAACGGAAGATGCTTATGGGTGGACCGATATGGTGTTTGGATCGGGTGCGAGGGGGTCGGTCGTTTGATACTTAGCCGCAATCCAGGTCGTGTTTTTTCTAGGTACCAATGATGAGTATCTGACTGGAATGGTTGGGGTGTTACTCGGTCCCAGGGATGCGTGGAGCGCCGTTTGAATTCTGTACTCAAACATTTCCTCTAGTAATCCCATCTATGCTGAAGCAAAGTGTGTTTTCGATAATCCTGAGCCCCATGCTACGGACAACGAGGACTCAGATATGAGTTCCTGTTCATTCTTTTTGTCAATCTCCCGCTGAAATCAAATGGAAGGCCCCATCTCTGCTTGAGGATCCATATGACGATGAAATGTAGTGATTCATTCATCAGCACTCCACCTCCGGCCTCCCTTTTCTGTAACACTACCTATGCCCTCACTATTTGTACCGCACTTTACTGTCACCTAGCCTGAAATGAGTATTCTCTCTCTCCACGGTCATTTAAATTATGAACATCCCCGTAATTGTTGCGAAAATTATGAACACATTGAATCTCGAATGTTTACCTGTACTACAAACTGACATCTATCAAGCTATTTCAGCTTGACTTCTCCTACCACAGGTGTTATATCCATGTCGGAAAAGGCTGGAAGGACGGAAGGCCAGAAGACGTAAAGGGCCGGAAGACGGATAGGGCCGTAAGTGATACCATGTAGGTGAGTAGGTACACCAACTAACTTGGCTCGATGACGAAGGAAGTAGAAGTCAGACCACGGAGCAATGCAGAGGCAAAGCACGTTAATTTTCAACTAAAGATACAGTAGAACATAATACGTATTTATACTAAATACGGAGATAAGTCTAATGCGGAAAGAAGTATGTAAAAGGAAATAATTACAGCGAAAGACAATAAGAACAATAAGAGAGAAGCATAGTTGGATAAGTCATATGCTTCATTTGGGGAACACTCAGAAGTGTTAAACAGGCAAGCACAAATGTCTGGAGTCAACAGTAAGAACTCTGTTAGATTGCATGAGATGAAACTACTTGCCTGGAGTCAACAGTAAGAACTGAAGATCCAGGGCAATGCTACTCTACTTATATACCTATGAGGACAATAGAGTAGCTAGAACAATAAGAACAATAGACACAATAAAATGGCTATCAAGACAATAGAGACAATAAGATGAATGTCAAGACAATAAGATTGTTATCAGGACAATAAGATCCCGATCAGATAAGAGGATCGGATAGGATCAGAGGGATCAGATAGGATCAGATAAGGAGATCAATGATCACGGATCACAGAGGATCAGATCAGATCAAAGATGCGAGAATGTCACAGTCCATTCACACACTCCAACATAAACAAGGTCCCGTGAAGTGCCATCGGTACAGTTACCATATCAGGTAAGGACATCAATTTTCGCCGTGACTGTAGCACCTGGTAGCCATCATGCATGATCCCAGTAGCTGGCAGTATCTACTTGCTACCAAAGATACCCAAGTTCCTGAGAGGCTTGTAGATTCCAGGTGGTTGGATACAATTGTGCTCAATAATCCTAGCTCACTAGAATAGAAACAGAAAATGAATGATATTTTTAGAAGCATATACAATCATTGGTTTTTATATTTAATTCTCTGCTGCTACTGTGCCATCCTCGTTCTTGCTGTCTGTGTCCCCTGTCCCGCCATCTAATTGCATACAAAGGGCATCTTGGTCTTCATCATCAATGTGTGTGTCTTGCTTGGCGTAACTCACGCTGCCTTCTTGTACGCACACACCAAAGCGGTGCGCGAAGCAGCTGCTGCTGCCGCTGCCACGCCTCCGTCTAAAGCTCAAACCCGCATCCAGTATCGGGACAGCAACACTTGCGCCGCAATTTCTCAGTGACTACAGGGTTTAGCACAATCCACTTCTCAATATCTGCAACATAGATGAGATAGATAGGCTTTATGTATGTCCTTCTCAGTAAATTCCATGGGGATATGAACACCAGTGGAATATTCTTGTATAAGAGATTGAAGCTTGGACATTGTTAGTGCATTCAGCCATAGGAAACTCTAATATGTACAATAGTAAATTTGAGCGCAAGCTGAGCAATGTGAAGAGATACTCAGGGTCGGACTCACCTCCTGTTGTCTCACGCTTGACCCACATTGTTGCACATGTCCGTCTCCATGAAAACTTTCACCAGCGGTTAGTGACAGCTGCTAACACATTGCAGTTCTCAACACTGCATGTGGAGTGATGTAAGGTATACTCACATTTGTGCTGCTTCGATGGGGAGGTCTGCCCACCCCTTCCCGGCTGAGAATTGGGTCGAAGTACTCAATGGTCCAGTCTTGTCTCTGTCAATGACTTGGATGAATCAGTTCGTTTGGGATCTATTACGAAGGAGAGCTTTCACTCATCCTTGTCGCCAAGCCAGCCCTAAACCTGCCCTGCAGATATGTTGACGTGATCTGGGCTGCATTTATGTTCCTGCAGGAAATTCTATCAGCACGCCTGTGACCTACTGACCAACAACTCCTGACAGGTGATCTAGAGGGGATTACATTGAGCTTCCAGTCCTATAAGAGCCATAAGATCCCACTCCCTTGCCAGGATTCAATTTTCCTTTGAGATTGCCTTCATCAAGTTGACAGTGTTGTATTCCTTCTCAAGCATCATAAGCAACTGTTCAAGATTGGCAGCTGTGTTATCGGGGAAGAGGCTGGAACAAAAATTCCAGATGGTAAGGGTAGCAAATGCAGCGATATGATCAGTTAGTATATATAGTAAGTTGCACTCTACAATTTGACTTACTTTGGCCTATTTACAACATATCTATTTCAGTCCTACCTGGACCAAAACTTACTCCCGATAGCTTGGTTCACAACTTTGGCTGCCTGACCCCCTCCGACATTGCAAACATCTCCCCATTTCATTACAGTCTTGAGCTCTTTGATCTCTCTGGAGATATAGGATCCTGAACAGTTGAAGGGACCATCCTTGAGTGCCAGGTACACCGTTATGGTCCCTAGAAAACCTAGCTGCAGAAAAATAGATGAATACATTGCTATGCTGGGGGCAGAGTTGGGACCAGAAACACCCTCAAGGAAAGAGGGTAAGGGCATAGAGTTGCAGGTCCTTGATAGGGAGTCCAAGATGAGAACTACTATTCTATACAAGTATGAGTTTACATTGAGGATTTTACAAGAATTCCACTGATGATGTAGATCTTTATAGCTAGGCCCAGCCAACCGATCTTGCAAATGGTTGCTAAGCTCAGGATATTTTCTTCTCCCCTGGAAAGCCAAGTTGAGGCTGGTGCCCCAGACACACCAGATAAATAACAGCTTGAGAATGTCACACTGCCAGACACACAGTGTATTGATACCTATGAGCCTGTACTCATTGGTCCAATATGTGGAAGCGCCAGACCCATGTTTTAGAGGTGCGCCATTGGTGTTTCAGCATGAGTATAGCTATGGGTCCTATCACTGAAACTGAAATGCTCATGTGTGCAGTCGAGGGCTGTGTAAGCAGCGAGGTGGTTTGTGCCTCCAGACCGTACTAGCGCGTCACCCTAGTCGTATCTGATACCAGTTTGGGCTCATTCCAGTTCTCCTTTATATCATCTAGCCAGAGTCCTGAGTGCTAGTAATAACATCTCAGAAGTGCCAGCACTTTCCCGTTGTATAAATACTGGTCCTAGGAAATCGCAAAATAGCACTAGATGCCGCGTGCTCTTGTTATGGTGTTTCAATGTCACCTTTGTCTGCACGGACACTTGTTGAACAACAGAAGTTAAATATATGTCAGTTCCACACCAGGGCTATCTATACAGGATTGAAAACACAAATTGCAGTTTCCCTCCACCATGTTGTTGATCGCAGCCATGCGTGGTGGGTTTGCTGCTCCTAGAGCTCTTACACATAATGCTCTGTTTTGCAAAAAAAAAACAGCAAGTGCCTGACCCTGAAACTGGTTTATTGCTCTAATCTCCTTCTTGATCAAGCAGCTGAGGGTCTCACACAAGTTGTTGCTGCTAGAAGTCAGCCACTACTGGATTGACATCACTGACACCCACTAGTGGGGGTACAAAATTCCAAATAACTGTCCAACAACATGCATTTGTTTTGAGAATCCATGGTCATAGCTGCAGAGTGAGCCTGTAAGGTGATTACTTTGGCTCAAAGAACCCATTGACTGTTTGTCCAATCAGGGGGCAGAGCACCAGTCCTGGGTGAGTGGAAATTATCCTGACAAGCAATGTGAACTGGTGGAGGATGCCATCAAATTCTGCAGGCGTGGCAGGACAGCTTGCGTGTGTGCACTCAGTGAATTGAATCAACAGGACCCCTGCATGCACTGCCTTCCAGCCCCAATCACAGCTGTCCTTTATCTGTCCTGCTTCTTCTTCTTCTTGCATCAAAGGGGTCTCGAGCAAGTCCCAGCATAATATGTACATACATGCACAAAAACCTGGCTCTGGAGTTTGGTTGGGGTCCATCATGCTATTGTACATGTGCATGCAAACAGCAGCATAGTATGTGAGATTACATCACCAAAAGCGGAGGAAGGTTGCCTGGTATTGCAATGTACGGAATGGTATGGAATGGTACGGAATGTCTGAAATCATTCCAAACTTTCAGCCCCAATTGGAACACTGTCTCATTTCCGGAATGATGGGAATGTTGGGGCAGTTGGGAACACTCAACATGAATATGCGGCCTTGCAATGCATTGGCTGCTCTCTGCCAGATGCCTGACTTCCACAAACATTGTGTAGTATGGCTCAATTCTATTCACTGATCATTGTTGCTTACTTCTCGAAGCTGCTCAAATTTTGGAAATGCTCGCAGAAAAATAGAATAAAAATATATTAAATGACACCAAAGACTATACAGTGCCCGAACCAGGTATCAACAGGGTGGCCAGCCCACAGAAGGATTGCGACCGCTTCGCAATCATGGTGATCATATTGCCTAGTGATCGGAATGATTCCCATCACATTGCAATCAGCTGGCTGTATGCTAACATTCACCGGCCATCAGAATGATTTTCCGGTTTTGGTGATGTATGCTGGCAATCAGAAGTGGGCTGACCAGGGGGTGTGCTTAACTTTGACTACTACTTTGTCTTTGTCTTCATCTTTGTCTAAGACATTGGTGGTGTTTGGATTGTGCCATTTAGCCTCAAATAAGCTCTCCAACTCCACTATTCAACCTAGCCTCACAGCTTTGATGGTGTCCAGGAACTGGAGGGAATGTGCAGGTACTAAAACTGGCTGACCCCAGCACTGCAAGGATGTTGTTACACACCCTTTGCTTGTTCATAGGCAATAGCGTGTGCAGCGTCCACTGTGTTCAGAACAGTTCATACATACCCCTCTTGCTCTTCTTCTGAAAGAGGGGCAATACCATCAACAAAACCGAGCTGAAGAAAGGCTGGGCGACAACGAGGGCCAAACTGGTGACAGGGATAGCTGTGTACCTAAGATATATGCACACCTGCCCCTCTTCTACTGCTTTGTGACAGCTTACAAGAAATTGGTGGTATACATTGGAGTTCTTTAAGTTTTGCTAGTAACTTGTGGATAATTGTGTCCTATAGTTATAACAAGCACAACAAATCTTGGCAAACATGCCTTCAGGACCTTTGCTGGTCAATGTCCACTTTGTGATGCATGTTAGGCATTCTTCATATACCTGTTCATTGTCAGCCAACCTCCATACAGTAGGATATATGCACACCATCTTGGCCTCCTTGGCCTTTAATGCCTGTTGACCATCAGTTAGTATTCCCATAGCAGGATATATATGTACTGTCTTGGCCTGCTTGGCCTCATATACCTGTTCATTGTCAGTTGGTGTTCACACAGTAGGATATATGCACACCTTTCTGCCCTCAAGAGCCTCTTCTGCTGCTTTGTTTATGACAAGTAATTGCTGGTGTAGGTTAGAGTTGATTGTGGTGTTCCAGATTAACTAGAAGTGAAAAAACCATTCGAGCGGATCTGGCTACTGAGTGGATCTTGTGAGGGTCTGCATGTTACTATGTGGTGGTTAGTATAGGGTCATCATGCAATGAGCAATAGTATCCATCATTGGTGAATGTTCATATTGGTAGTGGTGGTGGTAGAGGAAGAAGAGAGAGAGGCAAGCAGATAGAGAGGGCAGTTGCTATTTATACGTATAGGGCTTGCATTGGATGCATTGCGACTTTTGGTCTGCATTCTCGTTTATTTATCTACCTATGTTGACTTGTTCACATGTCTTCTAGATGGGAGCAAATTCAGGATATCCAGAGGGGCATGGGGATTTTTCCTAGCTATTGACATTAGGGATTTTCAAGGTCTATGCAGCATTTATTCCATCCTGTTGCCATTTTACACTGATTTCTCCTGAATTTTTGCAGTACATCATGACATTAACTAGGGTTCAGTCTCCCTGGCCACTAACACCCCAATCCAAGTCCTCTGCTGCTGTCTGTTGAAAACGAGCTCATTGGGGCCCTCAAGTCAAGTGTCATATTCTGTAAAGCAGCAATATATAACAACTGAGCCAGGAGGAGGATTTCCAGCCTTCCTGGCCTCAAGAGCCTTCAGGATGGCCAAGTGTTGTTTGAAAATAGCTAACGAGGTGGCATCTGTGAAAGGAGGCTGAGGTCAAGCAGTGTTGGAAGGTGATGTGGTAACATCAGGCAAGCGTGGCTGATGCTGATCATGAGTGGTATGGAGACACAACAGTTGCAGTGGGTGTGCTGAGGGAAGTTGGCTTTAATAGGCACTGTAATGTGAGGAGGGGTGATTGCCAAGAGGTCAAGATCATTGTTAAGATGCCATAGCAGGATGGGGATTGACCAGTGGTGGCAGGAAGAAAGAAAGTGAATCAACGAACTGTGTTGTTGATTGTTGTTTTGACATCTCATCAGCAATGTGACAAATTTCCTTTTTGGTCCTTTTAAAAGGATGAAAAGCTACAAAAGCAGAAAAGGATCTTCTCCTTTTTTAGGCCAGGCCTCTCAGCTTTTAAATGGGCAAATGTTGGAGTATATGAATAGACTGTGACATTCTCGCATCATTGATCTGATCTGATCCTCTGTGATCCGTGATCATTGATCTCCTTATCTGATCTCATCCAATCTCTGTGATCCTATCCGATCCTCTTATCTAATTGGGATCTTTTTGTCCTGATAACAATCTTATTGTTTTGATATCTATCTTATTGTCTCTATTGTCTTGATAGCCATCTTCTTGTGTCTATTGCTCTTATTGTTCTAGCTACTCTATTGTCCTCATAAGTATATAAGTAGAGTAGTATTGCCCTGGATCTTCAGTTCTTACTGTTGACTCCAGGCAAATAGTTTCATCTTATGTAATACTAACAGAGTTTTTACTGTTGACCCCAGACCTCTGTGCTTGCCTGTTTAACAGTTCACAACAAGCCACAGGTTTTTGCTGGTGCTCTCCATCACTTGCCTCTCCCTTTGCCGCTGTCGCTGTTGCTCCACCGCTAGCTTCTCCTGTTACCACCCGCTGTTGCTCTACCACTTACCCCTCCTTTTGCAGCTGCCCTGCCTCTCACCACTACTGTGTCCCCTGGCTCATTCTCCCTTCCTGACTTTCTCTGCCCCCTACATGGTTTGAACTGCCCTCGGCACTCCGTTGAATTCTTCTGGTCCCACAGCCAGTTGGTGCTACTGCTCTTTGGTTGGGCCACCTGCCCTAAGCAAATATAGCCACCCATAAGCAGGAAAGATGGAATCAGTGCCTCACTGCTTGCCAGTGCCAAAATCACTTGTTTTCCTTACTCTCCAATAATACCTCCTGATAAAGCTCCCTTTTGACTTACCCACCTCAACACTCTCCTCGGAAGCTTCTGGACACCCAAACCGAATCGGAACAGCCATCAGACATTGTAATGGTCTGTCCCCGACATCCATCACATCTTGTGACTTGCTGTTGTTCAACCAACATCGGCTAATAATGTCCGCCGCCCGTATTATATCCGTGTCGGAAAAGGCCGGAAGGATGGAAGGATGGAAAGACGGATAAGGCCGGAACTGATACCACATAGCGGATTGGGTACACCAACTAACTTGGCTCGACGAAGGAAGCAGACAGACCATGGAGCAATGCGGAGGCAAAGCATGTTAATTTTCAACTAAAGATACAGTAGAACATAATATGTATTTATACTAAATACAGAGATAAGTCTAATGCGGAAAGAAGTATGTAAAAGACAATAAGAACAATAAGAGGGAAACATAGTTGCATAAGTCATATGTTTGATTTGGGGAACACTCAGAAGACCTTCATTGCGAAAACCCCAAAGGTTGTGCATCAACGGAATAAAGCCAGACGCAACAGCGGTTTAGACGGACACGAGCCGGAGCCGAGGCTCCAGATTAAGATAGCCGGGGAATAGCTGGAGAGTGCATGGTCATTTTCATCAGAGCTCTCAGATCTGTTGGGGACGGTCAAGATTTAGTGAGGGGGAGATGAAACACTGTAACAAGAGCACACAGCATCTAGTGCTATTTGGCAATTTCCTAGGACCAGTATTTATACAACAGGAAAACACTAGCACTTCTGAGGTGTTATTACTAGCACTCAGGACTCTGGCTAGGTGATATAAAGGAGAACTGGAGTGGGCCCAAGCTGCCGGTTGTAGTGTCAGATACGACTAGGATGACGCACTAGTATGGTCTGGAGGCACAAACCACAGGGAAATAACTATAAGCCTACACACTCAAGGTGCTAGCACCTAGGAGCGAGACACAGGAGAGTGGTACTGCGAGTACACTAGCAGAAGGTATAAGCGGCAAGTCTGGGATCTGGAGGGTAACAAACTATGCGCTAGCAGCCTTCTAACAAGGGTGTTAGTATGCGGTACCCATCTAGTGATTGACCCGAGACCTAAAACACAGATGTGAACACGTGACTGTCGTGATGTGGTCACGAGTCACAAACAGAGACAAGTAGATAGTAGAGGAATAGCTAGCATGCTATTGGTGCGGATGCGCGGATCACCACATATGCAGTAATGGATAAACGGACTGCTAGCTGGTGCTCTAACTTGTGCTAGGTGACTCCAGGTGGCAGATTCAACTCCGTTTCATCTAGATAGAGGTTCCGGCAGCATGCGGCAGGCTGAGGAATCACACGCCAGGACTCCTGGTCCTAGGGAATATGTGAATATGTGCAAACTGCTTGTAATTGGATGAATGCATCAAGAGATAAAATCTTCCCAGTTTTGGGAGTGAGCAGGTCCATACAGTGAGAGCAATCAACTCTGTATGCAATGGACTCTTGGGGAACAGTCCATGTCGACTGAACGACTATATCTTTAATTGTGTCCACACTTAACTTGCGGGTGATTTTGAGTTGCTGCAGCTTGGCTTTGCCCTTCCCCTTGCTCTTTTTCGACTTGGGCTGAACAGCAAGGACAGGTGAAGAGGGACATTGAAAGGGAATGAAATGAGTAGGGAGAGAAGCTGCCAATGCTGACCTAGAATGAGGACCTGTATCTGGCACTGTTGGATTGTCTGGCAGTCCGTTATTGTCTGAAGCATCATCCCTGGCCATAGACATCGAACTTGGAGGGCATGAAAGCACGTCGGAGGTAAAAGACACCAGTGAACCAGCACAAGAGGATAGATACATTGAGATACGACTACTGGCCCTTGACTGAGACCGAGAAGGTGCCTGAGAGCTAGCCGGAGTGGAATACTGGCTGTGATATCGTTCAAAGGTGTCATGTTCTCAACTCATAAATGCCTGGAATGGGACGAGACTGATCCACACCTCGGTATTCTCAAGGCTGAAGAAGGGATGATCCCGGTAGTACTCACTAACCATCTACAAGTTATTGGGTCAATTTGTTTTGAAATTAGAAAGGAAATTAAGTGATTCACGTAGCTGCGATACCCCTTCAACTGTTTGGTTGATGCATCATCAAGATTCCAGGAGGTAGCAGTTTCCAATTCGTCGTGTGTGAGAAAGAGCTGGTAGCCATGGGAGGTGATCCAGAAGGTACCTCTTCTATAGAAAAAAAGGGATTATGTGCCAGATCACTGAGCACGGATGGAAATGCTTGGCAACAAATGAGTATCCCAAATATCCCTGGGGACAAAATAAACTTACAAATTTTCTGTAAGCTTTGATTTCCCCCTGAGGGAGGTCAATGGTGGTGTTGAACATGGAAAATGAGAAGAAGGGACAAGGGGAAGGGACAAGAGGTGGCAATGGATCAAATGGCACCCACCTCATGCCCACACAGGGGAGGTGCTTGATCCGCATGGTTAATGTCACCACGATCCTACCTACCTAAATAGGAGATTGTTTGGTTGGCACTAGCATTGGCACCGGGTGCCGACAGTACAAACTCTCAGAATGCCGCAATCCGTTTGCATAATTCCATGAGAAAAAAATGCATGTTCACGGAATTATGCAAACGGCCATAACCATTTTCAGGGCCTGATCGGCATATATGATCACACTTAGCTAATATGAAAACTCCGACATACACAGCATGGTCTGAATAACGAACACCGGTTTCCAGGGATTACCCATGGTATTGATGTATTTACGTTGACCGATCAATCCCTTGCCCGTCCATTGCCGCCTCATGCACCTGATCTTGATGCGGATGGGTCACAGATTGACAGGCGAGCGGATTTGCCGAGCTAACCAAGTCCCATTCTTGTCTAGTTTTAGCCGAGTCCCATTGTTACGATGTTACAATTGTGAACACTACCTATGTCAACTACGTGACTGAGGTACGACCAGAGGCCGACCACAGTAGGCTGTATGTAAGTGCGTAGATAAATTAGATAAATTAACTATCCCGCACTATCCCGCTGCTGACTGGGTCCAAGTTGTACAGTATCATGTGACTGACCAATCAAAATCCATTGCCCTGCATTCAATGAGGCGACGGCAGGAGGTGTCGCGGGCTCCAGAGCACTGTGAAGCGGCATCGAGGATGAAGATGAGGGCTGGGGAATAGAATGGGAGTGGTATGCTGCACTGAGGGCGCGAAATGAACTGGATGCTGCCTCGATGTCGTGGATAACGGTGATGACTGCGGAGAGTGGGTGCAGGGTCCATGTATCAAGAAGATGTAGAATGCGTGGCTGAAGCTTTTGGACATATTTTTTGAGGGCATTAAGCCATTTTGTGAGTGGTGACGTCTCGGACGGCTGCTTTCCTGCCTAGGCGATAATGGGCGCAGGCCAGCGTTGGAGATGGGTGAGGGTCGCCGCGAGCGTATGGCATGGAAACGATCCGCGCGAGGGTTGGGACGCAGCACACAGGCTCTGTGTTGCCTGGGCGAAAGGGCGCGATGGATGGTGGCTGGAGATTATTGTCGGTGATCATTGTGCTGTGCCGAAACCTCGTCGACAGGCAGTAGACGGTCCTGGGCAGATGAACTACGGCGGCGAACGAGTGCCCGACGTTCGATGCGGCTGGAACGATGACGACCACTAGGGATGGTGGTGGTAGTGGTTGTTGTTGTTGTTGATGGGATCAAGAATGGGACTTGCTTACCAAAAAAGGAAGTTGGTGAGTCCCAGTCCCATTCTTCTCGTCAACCCTCACTTTTTTTGATCTGGCCACAAGTAAGGAGCGAGCGTGTTTCCAGGAAGCCGAAAGAACATTGAATGTGCGAAAGACACTAAAACCACAGGGAAAAAAAAAAAAAAAGTGTTTTAGGCTTTCAGGAAGTAATGAATGTGACCACTGGCCTCAACGAAGGGCAATCGCTGATGGCTGGTTACCAATCGTTGTTGTACTTCAACCCACACTCACATTCAGTGTATTTCATTTCATTCAAGAAGATCTTTGATTGGTTAAAACATTGGAGGCCTACTTCTCGGACGCTCGTACATAAATACCACTATGACACTATGATACCCCAGTGTCCACTCTCGCGTGATTTATCCAATGCAATCAGTAAACAATTGACCTCAAACTTTGACCCGATTCCTGCCAATCCAAGCTGAGTCAGGTCTGGGTGCTGGTGGGCGGTCATGGCCAGGGAGCTGTGGCTATTGCCATTGAACAAAAAATTGGGCTTGAATCTCTGGCGGTATAGCACGGGTAGTGATCCCCAGAATTCATCGACTGCTTGTTTCCGCCATTCCTAAGTTGACCTGATGAGCAGCAAGAAAATTACAGTGCTGGTCGCCTACCTGAGTGGTGAGTGAAAAGACCCCGGGGAACTGCAGCTGCCACAGGGTGTCTGGGTCGTGGCAGAGAGTTTTTAAGTATTGATTGAAGAGCTCGTTGGTCTTCTGTTCAGCCATGGAAGGTGTACATGGTTCAAAATTGCGACGGCCATGCCCTGAGGCTGCTACAGTGTCAGTTGATCTGGAGATACAGCATCCGAAAGTCCTACCTTTCGGACAGCTTGTTGAACCCCTCTTTGGCACGCTGATCACTTCAACAGTCTTTGGCTTGCCTGAAGAACTCACACGCCTCATAGGCAAGTCCAAGTGCCGACTGCCAGCCTTGGGTTGAGAGGTGGTCAATGTGTTCCCCCATGGGTGGTGGTATGGGAAGCATGGTGACCGCGCGGTGCGATCCCGGGGCGCTGGCCTGAAGCTAATGAGACCCAAAGTAATACAAAAATTATGATAGAACACTTACATCTCCCTTCTCTCCTCTGCTCACCGTTTGTTCGTAATAAATTTGTAATGTATGGTAATAGCCGTTGAGCAGCACAGTGAATGTGTACTCATACACCGGACTTGGAGCTTGGTATTATTCAACGTAGATGGACAAAAAGACGCACCTTTTAGAGTATGTTCAAAATACTCTCCCATGCCCTGGAGCCCTTGAGTCTGAAGCATCACTGCAGGAAACTATGTCTGCTGAAATTGACACCATTGAAGGCAATAAAGTGCACCTGCAGGCCCATCATAAAGACAGGCAACGACCAGAATGAGATTTGTTTCAGGGATGTCAATTTTTTTTTGGCAATTCAAATGCCAGACTGCTTTATGGATGATATAGTGAGCATCAAGAACGTCGCTCAACAGAGAAAACCATACCATAGATTTCACAAATAACCTGGGCCACGTAGTCTGCGAATTCCTTCCCACCGAGTCGGTGTTTTAGCTCCCGTAGGAAGATGAGCATTTGGTCTTTGCAGAAAACCTCTCCCTCCACCTTTCCTCCGCTGCTTAAGCCAGTCCTGGGCACCGACTTTTCAGGCCTGTCGCGGAGAACACCGCCAAACAAGCATACAATTGCCTGGAAAGTCTAACATTTCCTCGTCAGTGGCTTCACAAGTGGCAAAGCAGTACACACTCCAGAAAGGAATAGTCCAGTTACAGCCTTATTGCCCAGTTCCAGTATGGAGCTTGGACTCACAAAGGAGTCGACTGTGGATCTAAGGATCCTTTTTACGATGGAGGACGGCAGAAGGACAGAAGGGATCTCGGGTGCAAGGTCGGCCCAGCCTGCAAATGGATCCTGGGGATCTTCCGAGAGGCCGAGGGATTTCGTCACGAATGAGAATTTTGCCTCCAAGAAGGGCTTCTGCATCTGCAGGAAGGTGTGGATGGCGTCTGTGAACACCTTCCTGTGCTTCGCCTTGAGGCTGTTAAGGATTGTGATTATCTGTGTTCGGCGAAATTGCCGCTATTGGCTAGAGTGGGAGCTTCTTAGGGGAGCAAGAAACTAAAAGGGTGAACACATGCTTGTCACATTACGATCCATCATGAGGTCAGAGGCTGTTGAGCTGTTGGTAGAGCTGAATCTTTGTTATAAAATGTATTGTGAGAGGGTAGTAAGCTTGCCTACAGGAATTGAGGATGGGAGAGGATGGGAAGAACCAAAGAGGGGTAATTGGTATTGTTTATTTGTGAATCCACACACATAATTGGTAGTATTTAGTCCGATCAAATCATGATTGATGCTACAGACTACAGTTGATTTCAAAAGTACTACCAGTTACCCGTGTCTACATTTATTTGATTAATTGTACCGAAAGATTAGTGACGACGAGATCACCCATTGTGATAAGGACCCGCGGTGTCGGTATCGAAAGATATATGATTTGAATTTGACTATGTTCGTCCTCTAGAGGGGAAGGTACAGTCAAATGATAGAGCGGAAGGTCGGTGCGTGAATCGGCCTTGTATAAGTGGTGTGTGTGTGTATGTGAATAGTTATTCGTGGAGACGTTCGTCTCCTAGGTGTGGACGTGTTACGACCGTGCAGTTTTCCAGATCTTCTCCGGCTTTCCTCCGGCTATCTAATCCGGGAGCCTCGGCTCCGGCTCGTGTCTGTCTAAACC
>JARKIC010003460.1:0-20580 GCA_029378375.1 Mycena olivaceomarginata | reverse complement strand
CGTTCTAGCACTAGTTGCTCTGCAATTAGTAATTATATAATACATTGTCTTTGTCAGCAACGGCCTCTGGGTCGGCTAAACAGCGAGTAACCCAATGAGAACCCCAACCAGGATAAACCCGATAGACGCTAATAGCTCGTGTTTCCCCGAGCAGTAGGACCAGTCGTACGGTGTCTTCCCTAGGAGGCCGTATGTTGTAGGTCAGGATGCAAGGCGGAACCCAGAATGAGTTGAAGAGGGTGTGATATCCACTCAGGTATACAACCCGGGGCGTAGATACAACCTGTAGTACAATGTGGAGGAAGCGGGGCAGGGTGGAGACAATGCCTATGTCAAGCCAAGGTAGAAGCCTAGATCAGACGAGGTAGAATCTACTGTACATGGAGATTCTACCGAACTTATATAGGCTTCTAATAAATTAAGGTGATCGCGGTCAATTGCGATCAGTTCCTGTACCGCAGCATTAAGGAGTGTTAATGCTGATACTCCTAGACTCCTGTGTGTTGGTTTCCGTGGCATCAGAGGGCTTAGGAGACCTGACGTTCGGGTTTCCTAATCCTGATGTCATTGTATCCAGTGGTTCAACCCCGATCGGTTTGCAACCACTCCTGTACTTTGTGTACGCTTCTGTGTCAGCCCTTGGTGCGTCCGGGGACTAGAATCCGTCTGTACGGGTTCCTAGTCCCTAACGTCTTCTGTATCCCGTGGTGCAGACTCCCCGAGTCTGCGGCTTTAGAATCTGAGGCCAGGTTTCAACCGTGAGAAGGTCACGTGGTGGCGTCATGAGAGTTCCATGCCGCTAAGACATGTCGCGCGAAAAAGTAGAACCCGGGTGATTCATGACAGTCTTTCTGCTACTCACTGCTATATGTGAACACTGGAAGATTAGGTGTTTATCACCCTGGACCCACTGAATAGCTGAGTACCTGTATAACTGCTCTTGCTGCCCTCAAGGTACTCTATCATGGTCCCCCAGACTCAGGTGACAAGTCCCTGGGCTCTTGCATTTGTATATACTGCGGTACCGCCAATCCCTCTGCTTTATAGGCCCTAGTGCGAGTGTAGTGCACAGCACGTTCTAGATCTGCCTCTAGCGAAGTTTCGTCCGCGAAGTCATCTATACTGCTAGCTTCGCTCCACTAATCTGCAAGTATCCACCCCTAGTGTCTATCAAGTGCTTGAACTCTTCGAATTCCAAGGGTTGTGGACCACTAGTGTCCACATCCTCATGGTCTTCCGGAGGTACGTTCTGATCGTAACCTTCTTCTGAGTTCGGAAAACTTCATCGCCTGGTTGGGGATCTCTACGAGACAGTCCATCCGGTGCGAATCGTTCTCCTGGCACATGCTTCAACTTGAAGTGAAACATCAAGATCTTCTCGATCCATCTGTTTATCGTTGCATTCGGTCCCATTCCAGGGTTCTTCAGCATTCCCTTAATATACAATGCGTCCGACTCAACTACTAGTTTCCTAGCGCCGAAGATCCAATAATACATGGCCTCTAGGGCTCTCATCAACCCGTACAATTCCTCTTGGGTTGTGAGTAGTTAGCCTCTGTCTTCCTAGCGTGATCGACGCGAACCTGGCGAAGTACTTTTTCTTAGGATCGTCCGGGTCTAGTTGGTACACGATGATACCAATAGCTCGCCACGACGTATCCACCTGCAGCACTATATCTGAATTCCACTCATAATTTAATGGTTTCAGAGCCGGGCAGTCTTTCAACGCTTCTCGTACTTTGGCTTGAGCTTCATCGCATGCCTGGTTCCAGTCAAAGACTATGCCTTTCTTGGTCAACTCATTAATAGGCGCTACAATATCGCCATATTTTTCAATGAAGTTTCGCAATACTCCTACAGTCCCTAGGTACGCTTTAACTTGCGAAAAGTTTGCGCATGGTCCCCAGTTATTGATGACCTCAATCCTCTTTGGGTCTGCGATCCGTCCTCTGTATGAGCAGATGTGTCCCACCACTGTGAACTCATCTGCACACAGGATCAACTTCTTCCCAGAGAAAGTTCCACCCGCATGGGCCATCCTAGTAACCACACGGTTCAAGTTCTGGAAATGTTCCCAACCGTCTAATCCCTGGATTTTCTGGAATTCTCTCGTAGTCGCCATCTGGGGTTTCATAACGCGTAGCAGGACCACGCACTGGTACATCGTCGATGTATGGGATGGTTACATGGGGTATCTCTTCCCTTAAGACATAGGTCACGTCGTCATGGAAGATGGGTACTGAGTTGGTCCAGCCCATAGGCAACTTAACTAGTCTCATCCTCCGAACGGCGTCTGAAAGGTCGTATAGTCCCTAGATCCTTCTGCTAAATCCCTGTTGTCATACCCGACAAACATGTCCAGTGCGGCTCCGCAGGCTCTCCCCGCGAAGTGTTCTGCTAGCTGCTCTGTCCCCGGCGTAACTCCTGAGTGTTGAATAGTCACTTTCTTCAACCTCTCCAGCGAGTGCACTATCCGCAGTGACTTTCCATCTTTCTTTACTACCGCGAATATGGGTGAGCGGTAAGACGAGTTTGAAGGTTCGTATACTCCAGCATCAATTTTACTCTTGATGTTTTTGCAGAACTCTTCAAATGTCCCGGTGTGTTTGACAACCGGCATTTCCACTGGGGGAAACTGTTCATGTTTGAACTGTCCCCTTTCATCTTCTTCCCAAGCGAAGTCCGCATTATGTACCCCAACAAAGTGGTGAGCTAGCTTCACTTCTTCAGGCTCTAGGAACCCGGTGTTGTGAGTCTCATCAACCACTTTCATTCGTTCTTCCGTATAGCGACCGTTAGGTGCGAAGTCAGGCGGGTGCGTCTCTAGAACAGGCATGTTTGCTAGAGGATCCCCTATGATCTTTCTCTCTATACGAAATTTCGCGGGTAGTTCACCGAGTATGGGCGTTATCTTTTCCGCAACCGGCTTGTACTTCTTTCCCAACATTACCGATGTAGGTTTCTGAGGCGCTAGCGCTTCTTGGACCAACACCTGTCGCGGTACTGAAGGCACTTCGGTGCGCTAGCTAGCTGACTAGTTCCCTTTCGCTCATGAAGCCATTCCGACTTTCCTAGCCGCTGATGCATGACATTTACTTTACGGGACATCTTGCCCGCCGTAAACGGTCTTTTCTCACGGTTCGGTTTCTTCGGTTTGTTGGATGGCTCGACCTGATTAAATAAACAGATCTTGCTGCCTTCTTCTACTTCCTTCTTGCCCAAGTATTGGTCAAGTAGTTCAGAAGCGACATTATCATCCGCAATAACTCCTGCGACGCACACAAGTACGCGATCTTTCGATCATCAGGCACCGCCTCTAGCCCCTCTTTAGGCATCCCATACCCTACGCATACTAGCTCTCCGCTCTCTGTGTAGTCCCAAGCAGTCATTACTTCTCCTCCTCGTTGAGTTCATCGAAGAGTTCTAAAAATCCTGGGGCTCCTTCAGATCGCTAGCTCCTTCTGCGTCTTTGTTTCCCTCGTTATCTAGTGCGACATCCAAAATGACCCCTAGGATAGGTCGGCAGTGTCAATAGCCTTCCTGAGTACGGGTCCGTTAAGGTGATGTCTACATCGCCGTTCCGTTTGCTTTTCACTAGGGTTTCTACTAGCATGTCGAAGGGGCGCCCCAATAGGAGTTCGTAAGGTGCTACCGCGACTACGTGTAATTGTGCGTATACACGGAACCCTTTCGAGAACCCTATCGGTACGTTTTCGCCATTCCTAGCGTTGAGTGTGTCTCACTGTTTGCAGACTGCATGGTAATCGAGCGGGAGACATCCCAGTCTAATCCCCTCTTTTCCGCAGCTCGTTTGCTGATCGACAAGATCTGCGACCCCGAGTCTAGGAGCGCCTCTATGTGCTTTCCCCCTAGGACTGGGTACAAACAGCGTAGGGCCGCTGATGTGTTAGCCACGGGCATCCGAATGACCTTCGGTTTTTCCCCCTTTTAGCGAGTCAAAATACTGCGCCACAGGATCCTGCATGATTATGCTACCCTCTTCCAGCTCATGGGTAGAGGACGTCACAATCTCAGGGAACGTGTCCAGCATCAACACCCCTAGCACCTCGCCGTCATCTCCTAGCTTCTCTAGCGTGGTCTTTTCCATCCTGACGTTCGAGCCAAACTCTTCTTCATGTCCTCGGTTTCGTCAGAGGACTCATCACTTTCCTCGAAATCTCTGGGACACAAAGGTTTGGACCCTTGGTGCCAGTACGTGGCCTTCTGTGTTCTGCACAAAATTCGGACGTCTGGACTTGGATATGCCAACAGCTAGCGCCTTTCGTATCTTCGGATTGCTATCCATCAAGTCTCCTAGCTTGACGGGACCGTGATTTCACGAATCGAACCTAGCAGACCTTCAGTGGCCTGGTCTTCAAGCTCCGTATTTCTAGGTGCTCGGGTTCGTCGTTTAAACTCGGTCTTATCACTGCTAGTCGAGTTTTCAGACGGCCGTCGAGGCAGAACTTCTCGAGTGGGTGGGTCCTTTAAAGGCTCAACATCCTTGAATGGCAGTTCAAATCTGACCGCCTTCCAGGTGGAACTAGGTCCCGCTCATCTTCCGAGTCCTCGACATCCTCCACTGTGACCTAGCTGGGCGTTTGGGTTCCTCTAGCGGCCTAGTTTCCACTCGACTCGCGGTTCCCTCGTCTCTTTCTTCCCTGCAGGCTTCTTTGCCTGCCTCTCAATTACCACTTCGACCTGCCGCTTTCCGGGTATCACACGTTTCGATTCCTCAGGAGGCTTCCTCCGTGGATTAGCCTCCTTCCTTGGATTCAGCGAAAACCCGAGGCATTCTCCGCTGGTCCCGAAGCCCTAGTCTGCGCGAACGCGGACTGGCTGCAGTCCAGATTCTGGGACTTCCTCAGTACCGAAGTAAATGTCCATAATCTCATCGTAGTTGTGGCCGTTATAATTTTGTCCAACAGCCCGACGGTTATAATGGTCATGCGCCTTCTCTCTAGGAGATTTGTGCGTCGGTTCCCTAGGAACTATTTTCCCATCGAAGAACGTTAGTTTCCCTCCCGCTAGGTGATAATCCTTTGTCCAGGTCGGCCTTTCGGTCCTCGCACTGATCAATGAAATGTCCTCCCCTATAGCAATAGAAACAATTATCGTTCCTAGGAGGTGCGGCACGGTTCCTAGCGAAAGCTGGGACTGGATTAGGATACGTGTGGGCCGGTGCAGTGTGACTAGGAGGCGCTGGACGAGCGTCCAGTGCCATCTGTATCTTTTGCATCTCCCTATGCTGATCCGTTGTAATTTATCCAGGTGTCCCGTCAGCACTTCCTCAAGGCTGCCCTTTATTTCACGAGCTAGCGCCTCTTTCAGTTGTGCGTCGTCCTTCGCACGACCTGCCTCTAACTTGCCCACTTTTTCTGTCAGTTGCTTTACTAGTTCGTGGGTATCCACTTCCGTTCTTGCAACATAACCGCAGCTTTCTTTTTATCCTCTGTATAAGGTCTAGCTCATAATATGAGCCAGCTTCCTCCTCACACAAGGTGGTCGCTACTTCAATCACATCCGTCCAGATATATCTGTCATCGTTATCCACTTCAGGGGCCTCATAGGGTTTATCCCGATTGGCGGCTACACTTTCCCACTCCAACTTGGCCTTCTTGTACGAAGTCATCGCGTCCCGAGGCGTCGCCCGCAACTGCTGGCGCAGTGCTTGTGAAAACTCGAGGACAACCCCGCTAGGAAGTGCTTGGTAGCATCTCGGTTGGAGATCCGCATTGTTGGTGCGAGTAGTTGCCCTACCATCGCTCGGAACTGACGTACGTAGCTTTGTAGGCCACTAATATCAGTCAACCGTATGGGCTTTTGTGGAACAAATTTCTCTAGGGCCCCGATAGATCCCTTTTCCAATTCCTTGAACTCAGGGTAGCTCTCGCGGATCCTAGCTCTGAAGTCGTGCCAAGAGCTGCCCGGCGACTCATTGAGTATCGCTTTCCACTCTCGCTTCGTTTTGTGATCGCAGAAATGAATGGCAATTTCATTTTTATCCTCGTCAGTTGTGGCCCCGGTTTTCACAATCAAATCTTCAACGGCATCTAGATATCCCGGTAGGAATCCGCTTCTCCATCAAACTTTAGGGTTCTTTCCCCAAGTCGCGGGTAGCTTAGTGCGATCCATTGCAGATGGTTTGTTATCCAAAGTTTCAACTGGTTTTAGTGCGGTTTGCACTAGGGGGTTCTGAACAGGGTTTACTGTCTCAGGGTTGACTGTACCGGTGTTAATGGCGCAGGGTTTACGTTCTGACTGGCTAGCGAGTTCGAAGCGCTGTTGCCCGTCGGATCCAGGTTTCCTTCTGGAGATGACAAGGGGGACAAAAATCCGCTGCGGAACGGCAACGACTCTTCGTTTCCTTGGTTTGGTTGCTCGTCAGAGATCTGAGCTCCCGATGTAGAAATAGCTAGCTCGTTGTTTTGCTAGAATTTCTAGTTGTACGCGACCGATCTGTTGTACGCTTGGGCCAAGAGACAGGTTCGGGTATAAGCCCTCTAGCTGATCTTTCCGCCGTCGTTACAGTTGGGTCGTGCTTCCAGAGATGGTACTGCTCTAGAAGACTTCGTTGACCAGGTTTATTCAACCCGTTCAGATTCGATCTGGTTTGTCTTTGAACGTTCGACAGATCAGGTCACAGGAGTACGTGCTCGACTGTTACCTATTACACAGTGCTTTGTTAAAGCGACTTGTATTGGCCTAGTGTTTCCAAACTATGCGTTTGAATCAAACTGGACCCTCGCGGTGGGCTCCAGATGAAACGGTGCACTTCTTATATGACTAGGAATAGCTAATTGATAGGTATTGCGAACAAACACCCAAAACAACCAACCACAACCAATCTACCTCCAAAGATCTAAGTGCTTCTCTTTGTGAGTTCGGGTCCGGGCCGTAGTATGCGACCAGCAGGTTTGAACAAACACAAGTTTGATTTATAGGCTTCCAACAACACACTCTACAACGTACTAGCAATATGCAACCGCCAACAACAACACTGCTAGGAACCTAGGGATGGTCCGGGGGTGTGTGTTTATATGGGGTGGATACAAGATGGCTGGACCGCTAGGTCGAGAACACCAGGGCAGAGTATGTAGGTTTGTGAAAATCCTCGCTAAGGGCAGCCCCAAAGACTACTGAGGCTAACAACAAATGGACTTCAATCCTCAAACGGCAAGACTCTCCTTGACCGCCGACCTATTCCTTAACCAAGAACAGGAACCTTTCCGCTTTTATCGGCACTAGTCACTACAAGCGTCCAGCTAGCGACCCAACACACTACGACAGAGCTTCCGTCTATATCGGGGTGAAGGCGAAGTAACTGACAAGTTATAGCCAAACTAGAGGTGGGGGCACCTAGTCCGTCTTCTTCTTAGTGGGCTCAAGCCACACAATCCACCTAGCAAGCGATCCAACACACTACGACAGAGCTTCCGTCTGTCGGGGTGAAGGCAAAGTCACTAGCGCAAACTGCAGTTGGGTCTCGAAGAGAACACCCTTGTTTTATATGTGGAGGTCTAGGACCAACAACACGAAATCCTCAACTTAGTCACTCGATGTTTCCAGAGTCCACAGTTACTGATTCCAATATAAAGACTACTACAAGTGAAGTTCGGTATCAACCTCCACTAGCAGCCTGAGTCCACTAGCACCAGCTTCGTCCAAAGTCTGGGGCGTAATGTTCTTAGACCCTAGTCTGTCCTGCGCTCCCTTTTATACTACTAGGTGTGAGTTACATGTGAAAGCGAGCTGAATAATACAATAAGCAATATTAGATGATAAGAAATACGGTCAGCCAATGAGACGACTGCCGTTTGGTTTTGGGACTGGTTTGGTATATGCCAGGTCAGCCTCGCTGACCGGCTAGTGTTCAACCGTGGGTATATCAATGGATCCTCAGCCCTCCGTCTATGCCGAGTACCCCTTCTGGACCAACCGGCGATGTAGCCGGTGGTCTAGGTCATCTCTACTCTGTCAGAGCGTCGATCTATTACATCTAGGCGACGCAGTGTTGCGACCGACATCAAATGGTCATAGCTCGTTGGTCAGAACGTCGATCCCCTCCGAACATCGGTACAGGCTGTACGATCGTCCCTAGCTCCGTTCCAATAGCCGACTGGCTATTCCCCTTCGCCCTAGCTGCCCAGATCGGGCACTAGCCGCGTGCTGCCTCATCTCGTATGTCGTGGTATGTCTTTGTCAAAGCCCTAGCCGATCGCTAGTAGGGTTATTCCGCCTAGCGCCGTCTAGTGCTTATCTAGAGATTAGATAGTACCACCGGTTACCGCGCCGAGCTTCCTAGCTCAAGGCGTAGCTCCCTAGCTGTACTCCATCGTAGATATCCGTCTGCTAGACCCTCGCTAGCTCCGTCCCAAGTCATCTCTGGACTACTAGAGTCTCCTAGGTCATGTCTCATGAATGTATAGGCAGTGGTTTAATCCCTGGTTGTTTGTACACTCAGCTAGCCTAGCGCGTCACACTAGTGCAGCCTCGCGCTACAGTCAGCAGTTAGGGCTCGCTCTGACTCTCCTTTATATCACCTAACAAGTGGTCTGCGTACTAGCTGATATGCTAGTAACAACAGAAGTGCTAGTTGCTTCCCGTTGTATAAATACTGGTCATAGGAAATCGCAAAATTAGCCCTAGATGCCGCACATTTATGTTACGCCGTTTCAATGGTTTTCAGAAATTCAACTTCTTTCTTGGGTCTAAGGATCCTCCTTCTGCCCAGACTGCTTGTCATTGAGCCATCTCCAGTTGTTGCCCTTACAAAAGGGCTTGTTGTGCTAAAGAAAAATTCACACTTGCTTACCCTTTTCAGCACCACGGCCTCAAATCATTATCAGGCCAGGTCTTCTGTCCATACCCAGACCTGATATTGGTATAGCTAAATCAGTTGCCCTGACCTCAACTCATGCTATCCTAACCTGAAGAAGTCACTAAGTAGACTTTTTGTAGCATCTTGCCTTTGGATTTCCACTGCTGAAAGTACATCCACTAACAAAGTATGTCAAAGTTGCCCAGAAAATACCTAGCACCTAATACTTAGAGGGGTATATGAGGGATCAATGTCAGACTCACTACTGTTCACATCTTTTATTTTCCACTACTGCTCTGACCCTGGCACTCCACTCCATCAGCATGCTGACAATCTCTGTGTGGCCCCCTTTGGCAGCAGCCTGCAAGGAGCTCCCAGATCCTCCCCATGCTGCATTGATGTCGGCACCCTTTTCGAGAAGGATTCTGACAATCTCAGTGTGGCCTCTAGCAGCAGCGGCCTGCAATGAGCTCCCATAGCTCCCCCATGCTGCATTGACATTGGCACCCTTTTCGAGAAGGATTCTGACAATCTCAGTGTGGCCTCTAAGCAGCGGCCTGCAATGAGCTCCCATACTCCCCCATGCTGCATTGACATTGGCACCCTTTTCCAGAAGGATGCCAACAATCTCTGTGTGGCCTTGAGCAGCAGCAGCCTGCAATGAACTGCCAGATATCACTCCTGCTGCATTGACATCAGCACCCTTTTCAAGAAGGATGCCAACAATCTCTGTGTGGCCTTGAGCAGCAGCAGCCTGCAAGGAGCTCCCAGATCTCACCCCTGCTGCATTGACATCAGCACCCTTTGCAAGAAGGATGCTGACAATCTCTGTGTGGCCTTGAGCAGCAGCAGTCTGCAATGCGCTCCCATATGCTCCCCCTGCTGCATTGATGTCAGCACCCTTCTCGAGAAGGGTGCCGACAATTTCTGCATGGCCTCTAGCAGCAGCAGCCTGCAATGCACTCCCATAGGATCCCCCTGCTGCATTGATGTCGGCACCCTTCTCGAGAAGGGTGCTAACAATCTCTGTGTGCCTCTAGCAGCAGCAGCCTGTAATGCGCTCCCATAGGATCCCCCTGCTGCATTGATGTCCGCCCCTTCTCGAGAAGGGCACCAATCTCTGTGTGGCCTCCAGCAGCAGCAGCCTGCAATGCACTCCTATAGGATTCCCCTGCTGCATTGACATCAGCACCCTTCTCGAGAAGGGCCCCAACAATCTCTGTGTGGCCTTCAGCAGCAGCAGCCTGCAATGCGCTCCCATCTGCTCCCCCTGCTGCATTGACGTCGGCACCCTTCTCGAGAAGGGCGCCCACAATCTCTGTGTGGCCTCCAGCAGCGGCAGCCTGCAATGCGCTCCCATAGGATCCCTCTGCTGCATTGACGTCAGCACCCTTCTCGAGAAGGGCGCCCACAATCTCTGTGTGGCCTCCAGCAGCAGCAGCCTGCAATACGCTCCCATAGGATCCCTCTCTGCATTGACATCGGCACCCTTTTCCAGAAGGGCGCCCACAATCTCTGTGTGGCCTCTAACAATAGCAGCCTGCAATGCGCTCCCATGGGATCCCTCTGCTGCATTGACATCGGCACCCTTCTCAAGAAGGGCACCCACAATCTCTGTGTGGCCTCCAGCAGCAGCAGCCTGCAATGCGCTCCCATCTGCTCCCCTGCTGCATTGACATCAGCACCCTTCTCGAGAAGGGCGCCCACAATCCTGTGTAGCCTCTAGCAGCAGCAGCCTGCAATGTCTCCCATAGAATCCCTCTGCTGCATTGACGTCAGCACCCTTCTCGAGAAGGGCGCCCACAATCTCTGTGTGGCCTCTAGCAGCAGCAGCCTGCAATGCGCTCCCATCTGCTCCCCCTGCTGCATTGACGTCAGCACCCTTCTCGAGAAGGGCGCCCACAATCTCTGTGTGGCCTCCAGCAGCAGCAGCCTGCAATGCACTCCCATAGGATCCCCCTGCTGCGTTGATGTGGCACCCTTCTCGAGAAGGGCGCCAACAATCTCTGTGTGGCCTCCAGCAGCACAGCCTGCAATGCACTCCCATCTGCTCCCCCTGCTGCATGATGTCGGCACCCTTCCTGAGAAGGGCACCAACAATCTCTGTGTGGCCTTCAGCAGCAGCAGCCTGCAATGCGCTCCCATATATTCGCCCAGCTGCATTGACATCAGCACCCTTTTCAAGAAGGATGTTGACAATCTTTGTATGGGCAGTATGATGCCACAATGAGCTCTTGATGCTCTGAATGCTGCAATAATGGAGCCCCCTCCAGCAAAAAGTTTGTAGTTTCCACAAGGTTTGCAGCTGCTGCAATCCACAATGCAGAGGTTTGATGGCCAATCTGAGTAATTCCATGGTGGGTAGTCCCATTCCCACCTCATTGTTTGCTTCCATTGCAGGGCCTGTTCAAGAAACTTCAGAAGAATTTCTCTGAGTTGAACTTCAGGCTGTCCAGCAGCATGTGCGAGGCAATATTGACAATAGTTGTGGAGTGGGAGGTCAAATTGGAGGAAGAAGCTGAGGACAAATTGGAGGACACATTAGAGCTTGAATCTGAGTACAACTCTGCAGTATTGTGGAGATGGGAGGTCAAATTGGAGGAAGAAGCTGAGGACAAATCGGAGGACACATTAGAGCTTGAATCTGAGTACAACTCTGCGTAGAAATCTGAGGATTGTCTGAAATTCTTTGAAGGCAAGGTATGTGAGCAGAGTGCATGCTATCTCCGTCTGTGCACCTGGAATTTCTCAGCTGAATTTTGTCCAGATATTCCTGTGTGGTGAAGTGGACAAGTCGCACCAAAGAAGATTCCTTGTCCACCATGACAAGCCCAGCACAAAGAGAGAGAATATTCTCAATATCCATAACATTGTCCTCGTCAAGCTCTCGTGAATCAGGCTCAACTGCCAGTGCTATCCGTAGTTCTGAGACAGTTAATGGCCTCTTTGCATTCACCACCCAAGCAAGGTTGAGTAGGCAATCTGCTTCTTTTCATCCCCCTGGTCTTCAATTTGTTTCATCACACTGCCATAGGTTGCATCAAGCCCTTTGGTAGATGGTTGAGAGCCTCTTGCACTGCCTTTACAGAGAGTTTTTCCGGAGAGATTCAATGTGGAGCTTGGCAAGTAGGAACCTGCTCATAGCTGTCAGTTTTCCAAGTAGTAAATGATTACACCTTACATTCCAGCCACAGTATCAGTGATCTTTGCATGGATTTCCTTCTGTAACACAGGCTTCTTCCGAATGTGCTTTGACAGGTGGGAAGACAACTCAATCTGTGAATCAATGTATCCTCGAATATCCTCTGCTGCTGCATGAATCTCCAGTGTTTCAAGATTGGGAAAGAGAAGAGCTCTGGAGAAACACTCGGCCTTGAAGTGATCATCAAGTTCACATTGCTACCCATTGCTGCCAGTTGTTTGAGTAGAATTTCCCGTTGAAACTCGGGACATTCATCCATGGCATCAACAATAATGAAGGCCTGTGAAAGCTCCATGAGGCAAGAGCTGAGAACATTGACAACTTCTTCCAGAGGTGCAGTGCCCTTCTCTCGGTGCTGCTTGTATAAATTCTCTGCAATGGAGCCATATCCCTGTCATGTACAAACTGTCTCCAGAGACCTGCAAGAAGCCTAGATGGTGTTTGGCTGTCAACTTCCTTGTGGTTCAAATAAATGCAAGCAACACCAATATTTTGCCTATGAATTGGGTGCTAAGATGGCCCACAACCATTGATCTAGAATTGTCATAATTATTATAAACCACTCAATGCAGAGAATGAACACACGCAAGGACTGTTTTCCCAGCACCAGCTGTATATTTTAACTTTATTAGTCTAAGTTGCATATGAGGGCAATGAATTACATACGAATTCCACGGCACCAAGGGTGCTTCCAGAACCAGATTCCCATTTTATATAGACAGGATCTGCAAGCAGCCATCCACCAGTTCCCTTCTCCCGCTCCTGTGAAATATCTGCCTGTCGTAGAAAGAAATTGATAGGTGAAAGCCAGTTAATGATGATGTCTCGCTGTCGAATATTTTTTCTGCCCCCTCCGGAATGTGCACAGTGGCACTTCCAATATTCACAGTAGGACCATATCCAGGACCTCCAGGACCACCCAGTCCCTGTCCAATGCCCAATCCACCAGGGCCTCCTTCACCTCCTAGGTAAAATAAATATTGATGTTGGTATCCTAATGGATTCTCTCGTACCGTGGATGGGGATGGTAAGGTGGGGTTCACTGGGTTGGAGAGACATAGCCATTCTCAGTAAGTGTGGATCTTATGTATGAGAGACAGAACTGTATCAGCCAGTGTCAAAGTTCACCTGGAAGACAGAACTGACCAAAGAGAATCAATTGCTGCAGTAGACTTGGAGGTCGTAGCACGAAGGATGTATTGGGGCAAAGAGAAGTATAAGAGGAAGGGTCGGGAACATGCACACGTTGCGCTTTAAATTAGATAGAAGGCTGTGACGGGAGATCCGGGGAAGTGCTCGGCCTCATTGTTCTGGTCCAGTACGTTACGGATTGATGTGGCGGAGATGTGGCGCTTGGACGATGACAACCAGCTGACAGCGACGCTTCCATATCGGGCTCCCGAATGAACTGCTGCAGTCCCGCTCAAACTGTAGATCAGTCAATTCTGCAGCTCAGTGTTGGGCTGGAGGGAAGTAGCTGCGGTGCCCAGAGTGAGCACTGAGGACTTGAGGATGTTGTGTGATCGCCGTTGTTCGGGTGTAGTACTTACGTGGGTGCCAAACTTGGATTGACAGCGGTGCTTTTGCAATGACAGCAAGCTTTCTGATTCATCTCGCAGTGAAGATTCAATATGGAGCTCGGTTCAAGGATAGAAAAGAAAAATCGGGGAATGCAGGCAATGAACTGGAATACTCGTGTTGGAAATGGAGTCTAACCTGTGAGATGAGGAGGCCCAACAACTCCCTTTTCAACCGGATCGCGCCGTCTTACTTAATCACCGACCTTGATCAGACTCCGATCATGTATGTACCGCTTGTGTACCCCAGCTCCCCGCCCGTACATGTATTTCGGGACCTGGCGCCTTTCTTGCAGACAAAGATCATTGTCGTGCTTGCGATACACCTCCCAACGGACAGCTGTCCACGGCATAGGTTTTAACGAGGTACGTCTACAGTTTGTGTTTCCCTTCGTCCCGCCCGGCCTTTTCCCATCGTGCTCTCATTTTAATATTTTTTCCTTTCTGACTCTCTTACAGCCTTGTCCTTGCCCTACAAGCGCCGCATGCCATGCGCATACGCACCATGTCCGTCAGCGCCCACGGACATCGACTCAGCCTCGCCATACACATCTGCACTGACTTCGTACAGTCGCCCCGGCGTCAACTGCATTCAAACCCGCCTGTGACCGCCCATCCTGCCTCTCGCCACCGCCGACCGCATTTCTGAAGGCCTATGTGCTCCTCTCGCGCCTATTTGTCTCGGATGCGCGGACCGATCGCCGCGAAGCAACGACGTCGCTCCTCGGGGAACTGGGCAGCCTGGGCACCGGCGGCGATGCGATCCACCGCGTCGTGCTCGTAATCTACGTTCTACGGCGCTCGTTCCCGCCTCCTTGGCGTCTCTCCGACGGGTCCACTTCGCGTACGCCGTCAGCATCACGGTACCTTTCCGCGAGGATGTCCTCAGGGCTGTCGTCTTCGCCGACAGATTGGGACCTGGACCACGTCTGAGTGCCATTAGGGCCGGTCTTGGAGGCCCCAGCGAACCCGGGAATGAGAACAACCTGCACGTCCTCCTTTTACCAGATAACTTACACTTCTACACTGTGTTCGTTGCTGCTCAGGCCACCGCGGAATGCACGAGAGCGCGCACGTTTGGGAAGGTACGTCACTCCCATTCCTTTGCTTCTACCAACGCCCTCATCTTGTGAAAAACAGTCAGGCCAAGGCTTGCACCGTCGCCATTCGATACGTGGCGGTTAGTCTCCGCCCACCTCCCCATACCCTCTACATTGCGCTGCCATATCGTCAGGCATTGGGTAGCACAGCACCCGCCCGTTCATCAACGACACCGTCCGTACCCGTGGCGGCCTCATCAGTGGACGACACGAGCTCCCGACGGCCGGCACACGCGTCCCCCGTGCTGAGCCCAAGGCATATCGCCTCCTCTCCCCCTCCCTCTGGCTCTCTGGCCCTCGATCTACCTTCGCTGACCGTCCAGCCCCGTCGCCTCCATCCGTCTCTCCACCATGTTATCTCCATCTACGTGTCGATTTCCCGCATGTCGCGTCTCCATCGACGCGCCTCGGCTCTAGCAACCCCTCTCCCCCACCAACGACGCTTCTCCCACAGCACTTTCAGCGGGCCCCCGCGCATTCGCCTTTGGAGCCCGCAAGCTACAATACGTCTCCGAAGCGGTCCACGCGCGGGCAAAATACGCACGTTGCGTACAACGAGCTGGTCGTACCCCGTGCCCCCACGTCCCGCCCATCCACCGCCGCGTTCTCGCCCACGTCCCGTGGGCTATCACGATCTGCGATCCAAGCCCTCGTCAAGCGCAGGCGACTGCGCACCAGGCGAAGACGTTGCGCAAGCACAGAATTGCGTGGATGGGTATCGAGCCACCGCCGAGAAGTCGCGGAGAGGTGCGCGGGTCATGCATTATGCGCGGAGGGTGTGGAAGAAGCAACCGCGAAAGAACCGGATGCTCGTAGAAATGGGGCGGGCCCTCTTTCACACCATGCTTCCGCCGCGCTCGACGCAGCCCCCAAGGGATACCGCGCCATGACTGGCAGCAGAGCGAATCCTATTACCAATGGGGCGTGTCGCATCCGCCCTCCATCTCCTTTATCTAGGACCACCTACATGTTTCTGCTCAGATTGCCGTGTCGAATACTCTCCCCTCTCCTGAATTCTCACTTTATCTGTCGTAGTTAGCAATTCTCCTCCCTACACTTCGGACCATCTTTTGAGCGTAGACAGTCCAATAAATGAATTCCGGCTTTGAGGCACTCTCGGCCGACGTTCACCACCTTCCCTTGCTGTGCTACTCACCTAACAACACATCCCTCCGTGTTATCCACACAGAAATTAGCTCTAATCCGGGTCCAGGTTTGACCTCAGCTCTGCGATTCCTTGCGCCTCCTGTGCACGGTGGCCTAGTACTCGATAATTCGCAAAAAATCAGGCATTTTCCTGTCCCCCTCGGTCCATCTCTCCTCGCGAGGCCTCCAAAGCTATCAAACAGTCCCAGGCTTGGAGGACACCTACACTTTATACTTCCCTGATCATGAAATCCATCCGATGCGCAAATTGAAGCCGGCATATTTCCTTGCGTATGTCGACTATTGGCCTTGCTCTTCCGTTCCGGCTTTGTGGTGCTTATGGGTCCTAATGGGAGCGACGTCCCGAGCTGGCCATGGTACTTGGACGCCGCGGACGCCGCCCACCATGGCTTGGTACGCGAGATGGATCGGGCGGCGCGGGCGGGCACCGCAGAGGATGCGTTTGTCGTTTGTCCGAACCGTACATCAACACGAGCCGGGGGGATGCCGTGGAGTACGGTCGGTACAAAGGCGCGGACAGGATTGCGCGGCCCGGGGCGTTGAAGAGGCAGTGGGACTCACAGGAGTTTTTTGTAAACAAAAGAAACCCATTGTGCGAGAAACGACTGCGACGCGACTCGTGTCCTCTATTATCACCCGCCCCGTCTCACAATAATGTAAACTGTACCTCTGTACCATGTACCTAACTGTCCGTGCGTGCGTGCGTGCGTCATGAATGTGAAGCATAAATGAAAGAAACAGTTCGTGTCCCGTCGCATCCCCACCTCCTCGCCTACACCCACAACCCATCAACCCCCGCGCACAAACGAAACGACGAACGCCAAGAACTAAGCACCAAGAACGACGCCCCGCCCTACACGCCCGCGCGCCGCACACGCGCCGCCCGACACGAGCACGAGCAGCAGCGCGAGGAGGACGCCCGCGAGCGCGGGGCGGTTGGCGAGCGCGGAGGAGCAGCCTGTGCAGGACCAGCCTAGAAGGGAGGGGAGAGTGCGTGAGAAGTAGGTTATGGAGGAGAGAGAGGGAGGTAGGGAAAAGGGGAGAGAGAGAAAGGCGGGGGAAGAGGAGGGGGACGGAGAGGAAGTTGGGGGGGAGGAGGGATCGGGCGGGCTGGGAGAGAGGCGGAGGAGGATTGGGTGGGCGGATGGGACAGGAAGAAGGCAGCAGGGAGCGGGGAGGGGGATGGAGCGGGACGAGATGGAGAGCTGGGGAAGGAAGATACAAGAAATGGATGGAAAAATGATGGGACAGGAAGCGGGGTAGAGGGAAGGGGAGATGCAGGGGAAGGAGGAGCGGGACCTGGGTAAGGACGAGAGCCCGGGACGGGGTTTGCACGCCGCGCCAGTGCTAACGCCGTGCCGTGCGGTACGGTGTGGATGGATGGGGCAAGGTAAGAAAGAAAAGCAGGACGAGAGCGGTAAGGGAGGAGGAGTGGAAGAAGGACGTCAGGGAGGGGGGACCGGAGGCGTGTGCGGTGAGAAGTGGTGTGTGGGACGACAGGTAACCTGTTCGGAGGTTACACGCCGCCCGTGGGTAACGCGGCGGCGTCCCTCCCCCGTGCCACGAAGCACCGCAGAGAGCAGAGTCCAGTACAGTATAGTAAAGTAGAATCGAGCGAGCCGACTCACACTGGACAACGGGGTGTACGCCTGCGGTGTGGTACATGGCAAACGAGAGGGCGGTATTGGGGCTCATGAACCCCGCCGGGCGGTCGCGGTGGGGCCGCGGTCGTCCCACATGTGCAGCGTGTACGACGCCTGTGCGAGCTTGGTCCCGGGTTTGCTGCGGGTCGTCGTTAGCATCATCGCCACCAAATATTCAGAAAGCGCACCTGGTTATACGAATAGATATCCCACACGACGCTCGTCGCTGTCCCAGGAACATGCCCCGACGGGTGGCTCCACGGGGTACGTGTTGCCGTTGTCGCACACGGCGCTGAGCGTGAGGCTCGTGGGCGTCGCGAGGACGCTGGTAAAGTTCCACGCAATAGTGATCATCTGGTTCTCCGCGATCTTGAAGAAGCTCGTGGTCGTCTGCGGGTCCGTCTGTGCGATCGAGGGTGCGTTGGAGGCTGGAGGGGGGTGGGAGCTGATGCGGAGGCGCCAGATGCGCCGGGTGCGCAGGATGACGGTGCGCCAGAAGCGCCGGATGTGCCAGAGGGGCGGAGGACCCGGCGGCGTCAACGGAAAATTGGAGTCGTCGTCGTACAAGACAGAAAAGCACAGCCACCGCTCATGACGTGCACATTCGCCGTGTTGGCCGCGTTTCACACGGTTTGGACAGATGACCACGAACCACCATCTCGTATTATCGAGGTCCCCACTACGGGATTCCTGGACCACCAGGGTTGGATGGGGGATGGACATCAGCATTGCCATACCGCACGCGCGCCGTTCGCTGTGGTCTTTCGCCCACAGCCCCCATCGCTACTTTGACGGGAGCTTGAAAATGAAAATACCTTGTTCTCTCCACTGAGACCGCTATGCCCGATGTTTCGTGTGCAAGTGAGATGGGTGAACCTGGGAGCCGAGGTAAATATATGACATTGCTTGCCATGCTCTTGTCGAGGTCGTTTGTCCTCGTTCGGGCTGTTTCGGACGCTGTGGAGACTCGTCCGATGGAGCGGATCAGATCATACATGTGACAGAAATCCACGCGGACCAGACTTCCGCTCCACTTCAAGGTCCACTCCGAGGTATCCAAAATTATTCACGGGAATTTGTGGCGACTCTCGAATGACTCCCTCTTCCAACAGCTTGGGAATTGAGATCTGTTGTGCACTCTTAGACCAACCAGGCCACAAGCTCAGTCAAGGAGCTTTTCCTGGATTTCTCTTGTGCTCTCTCCTTGCGTCCTGGATAAAATCCATGAATCTTGACAACCATGCCTTGACTTGCTGGTGACTGTTGTAAGACAGTGTGATGGCTCTCAATACCTTCCCGAGCTTCCCGCCGTCTCATCTGTATTTGATACTGTCACCCTTGTACGTTCGTACAAGTGTTGGGCATCTGGTTCATCATTGGCTGCTATTATCCTGTAAAGGCGTCTATGCTTATCCAGCACATGCCATACAGGTTACCGGGGACTCGACTAGTTAAAAGGAAGGTGAACTTGGTCTTGAGAGCATTGGGTCAGAGCGAGGTCGCGAGATAACATCACTCCGCATCTCTCCAGAGAATAGATAGGAGTTACTGGATAACCTCTCTACTCTGGATCTACGGTGGATGTGGGCTGTCCTGCAGAGCGAACTGGACTGCTTCCTAGCTCAAACGGCCAATTGTGCGTTACGCGAAGTCTTGGGCAAAGCTACCCGACGGACACATGGGATATCTACCTTTTGTACTATTTCGCTTTAGACACATCCTCCGCTGTCCACTACGCCGGGAACTATCTACCTCCCTGGATGTAGTTTGCAATGTCACAGTGGAGGTTTGAGGCCACAATATTCCTCGGGTATGGTGCCTTATGGCTTCAATATAGAAGACGAGGCCCACACCACCTTGGTGTTAAATTGCCACACTCAACTCCAGGTGGAGCAGAGTTTTTGCACCATGTCTCCAGATTCCAGCATTCACCTGTTCTTGGCATCGTGGTGACCTGCCGCCCGGTAAGAACTGCAAGAAGTGACTCAATTATTCGGGACGTTAGCAATGTGGGCATCACTGGGCACTTCAACCTTCAAGATTGGCAGGATGAAAAGTCCAGCTCTGAATGTATTTCATGTACCCAAATTGAAGCTGGGAGACGGTTTGTTCTTATGGTTGTTGCTTTCTGGATGTCAGTGAATTCTGTGAAGGGCCGGAGAACTGGCACTTGACTCCTAGCTGATTACGGTTAGGTTGGCAATTGTTAAAAAGGAAGGTGGATGATTGTCCCATAGGCCGGGAAAGGAACAGATTCGACGCAAGCTAGTTCATAACAGTGGAGATTAGTTAGGTACATCCATAGCATACATAGGACACCTTGTGTATGTAGTATGGTCACCGGCCATTCTGATGCAGGACCTTGCGCCGGCAACTATCCTATCCTATCCTATCACTCGACTCTCTGTAATGAATTCTGCAGGCATCATCTTCCTTTCTGTCCATTTCACCAGTGAATCACACCTATTGCAGTTCTAAACCAAGTCATACATCAGACATGGTGAAGGGTGAGAGTGCCCATTTTGTAATTATAGAGGTTTGTGGTAAGTTGCATGTACTGGAGATTTGTTCCATGAATGAGCTTGAGGCGTAGTTCAACTCAAGCTTCACAGTCAATGACCCGATTAGGGCATTAAACCGTCCTGTATTTTTATGAAGATACATCTCATAAAAACGGTTACGGCCCTGTACCATTGGCGAGGTTGATTCAACCTCTAATGGTACGGCTTCTGATGAATTCCACACTGAGCTTAAAGTTGCCCTTACAGCAGAAGAAAGGATCTAATGGATCAACCAGTTGAGATTGGGAAGTTTGGAGTAGAGATGGACTCAGACTGCTACTCTAGCGCTCCAGCCTCCCCCACTTCCAATCTCAACCCCTCCTCCTCCATTCCGATGGATATGGATACTCTGTTGCCCGACCCTGCAGCTTTGCAACCCAAGGTCCTGGATGTTTGCATCCTGGACCTGGCTTCCAACTCCGAGGGCTGGTGTGATGGTGTACAATGATGGACACGGCTGAGCACCATTATCTAATGACCCCTAGTATAAGGTGGACTTGTATATAATT